>JANTPZ010155206.1:0-17179 GCA_025593235.1 Vachellia pachyceras
GGTTTTGCTATTGGGATTCCCAAATCTCATCCCCCACCCACTAACCATGTAGGTGCAAGCTCAAGCAAGGGTAAGGAAAAGGTTAATGATGCTTGAAGATGATGTTGTGCTTGCATGTTTTGGTGTAATGGTTATGATGCATATTTCCTTGAAGTTGTTGTTATGTTGTAACCTAAACCTCTACAAAAGTATCATGTGAATGGGTGATGAAGTATGCATGATGATAAGCTAAAAGTAACCAAGAATGGTAAGGGAATAGTCATGCATATTTAAGAAGTGTTAAGGAACCAAAAAGAGGTTTTGGTGAATTTTTAAGAAAATTGGTTTTCAAAGCTAAAGGGGTTCCAAAGGCCCTGGAAAATGAATCTGTTTCAAGTAACAGATAAAAATAGAAAACGAGCTCTAAATGGGATGAAATTTTCCAGTCAGAAACTAGACATCCTAAGCTTTAAAATGACATAAAGTTTGCGAAATTTGGATGTGTATTTTGAGAGATATGATTTTTCAAAGATTGAGGTAAAATCTGGAAAAACTGACAGTGACCATTTGGACATTGCCACGGTTTTTGAATAAACTGTATCAAATGGGCAAGAATTGAAACCTATGAGTATTTTTCCCCTATAGTTCACTTATCAAGAAAAATTTAGAAATTGGAATCACTCAGTTTCGATTTTTCTAGAATTAATTATGATTTTTCAAAGTGAGGCCAGAAAACTGGAAAATGGCACTGTGAACAGTACCAGCGTCTTTTCCGTTTTGAAAAATTCTAGTTCTCAATTTTGGTCAAATTTCTGATATCTAAGGCATATGAGTGATTCATAAGTGATCTATAATAAGAAAATAGGAGGTGTCACACTACCCTACGGCGCCTTTCAATATATAGGGCGCCGTAGGCCCTAACTTTTTACTCCCCTCACATACACGTCCTCGTTAGAAAGGGCGCCAATTGGGTTAAAAATATGGCGTAAAAAGTACCTTTTATAGTAGTGTCTATTGTACGTAGGACTTGTGGGTACATAGGGATAATAATGTGAGTGTGCGTAAGTTGTTGTCATTGTTAGGAAAATTTTTGGATGCATTTCTAGGTTGTTGTGGTTGTGGGTCCAAGGGGGACAATATTTTTTTCCCCTTCGCATTAAAAGGATCTAAATGATCGGGAAAATGGATTACATGTGCATCTTTTAGAAATTTACAAGGTCAGCATTTTCTACTGGGTTAAGGTGTAAGGTTTCACTGAAAGTTTCCCTTACGAGTTATGTTATCCTAAAAGTTTTTTTTTTTGAAGAAACTGTTGGGAAATGGGCCACCCTTGATGGATTAGGCCCAAATCCATGTGGTGGGTCGAATACGTAAATATGGACTCATGTGGGAATAAAGTTGTAATATTCCCCAAATATGTGAATTTGAAAATTAAAATTGTTTTTACGGGGGAACGGTTGAGGAATGAGGGAGCAGGAACAGTTTTTTCCTATCCTTTTACTTAGAGAACAACCGCATACGTGAGTGATGGACTCTGAACTCTTGCTCTCCTCTCCATTCTCTCACGTAGAAAGTTCTTCTCCCGCATAAAGCTTTCTCTCCTCCTCTGTGAAAGTTCTCTCCATCTCCTTCATGCTTTTGCTGTGTCTCATATCCGGATCCATACTCGTGATCTGTATTCCGTGTGGGTATCTGCAGCACATGTTTGACTTGTTAGGTACGCCCGAATACTTCAGTGGTATCAGAGCAATTTTTGTTCCTGTGGCAATTTCATTATTTGTATAAGGTATGAATTTCGCATGAACTTTGCAAAGTTTAGACATTTCAGTAAGTGCTTAATGTTTGAAGCATGTTTCTGAGTTGCGTTTGAAGCATATGCGTTCTTTTTCGTCTCTGTTTCAGTTTTGCCTTGTGATTCCATGGAAATATTATTGTTTCGTGTTCATTTAGATTTTCAGCATATCTGTATTTACATCTATATGTGTGTAGAAATCATATGACTCCCAAAAACGAACCAGAAACCAAAAAAAAAATAATAAACGTAAATGAAATCCGGATCTTGGTCCTCATAAAACATGCGTTTTAGATTTAGAAAACATGTCCATAGTGTAGATCTCTTCAAGACGAGAACGTGGACACCAAGAACGTGAAAAATGGACACCGGACGACGGAGTTACGAAAGAAAAATGAGTTACAAATTCCGTCATGTTTTTTCAGGAAAAGAGAAAGAATCAGGCTTTAAAAGTACTCCCATTGTGTAGATCTCGTCGAAACAAAGAAATGGACACCTAGAACACGAAAAACGGACATCGAACGATGTAGTTACGGAGGAAAAATGGCTTACGAATTCTGTAGCTTTTTACAAAAAAAATGAAATTTAAAAAAATGGTGATGGCACGATGAAGAAGGAGGAACCGGGTCGAGGCGTGGATCGGAATCTGGGTAGGTTAACCCGCTGAGATGCTCCGAAACAGTGTCATTTTGCACTCCCAAAAAAAAATTCAAGGGCTCACGGTTTGGGCCAAGACAAAGCCCAACACACACAAAAAAGGGAGGTAGGGCTACGGATTGGGCCAGAGAGGCCCAATCCACCAAAAAAAGGGTTTTTGCGGATTGGGCCAAAGAGGCCCAATCCGCGGAAAATAACAAGAAAAAAAGGCCTAGTCCGAAAAAAATATTATTATTAAAAAAATTAATTAAAAAACAAAACAAAAAAATTTTAAAAAAAAGGAAAAAAAAGGCCACGTGGCGCGTCCTTTCGACACATGGACAACACCACCCGACAAGTGATGGCGCGTGGAATTCAATGAGCCGACGTGTGTACGGAGCAGAGGCAGGTAAGGCGGCACGTGGCTTACACGCGCCACCTTCGAGAGTGGGCTTCGTCCCATTTTTCAAATTTTTTCAGTAATTAATATTCTCAGGGTGGGACCTCCAAATAAGTCGCAGTATGTTCCTAAAAATCCTAAAATTCAAGATCTTCATTTTGATGCAATACAGGATCTTTTTTTTTTAATGAAAATCAGTTCTTAGTTAAAGGTTTCTTGAAATTTTTTTCCAAAATAATTTTAAATTCGTTTTTTTAGGAAAATCAATGGAGCAAGAAACCTCAGATAGCACTGAAGCACTATCTTACAGATAAGTGCACTTTGAATATATGAATGAACATATTCCTATTGAGGATCCTGAACAACAAATTGAGGAAGATTTTGAGGAAGACCCAAAAGAAGAGGATCCCGAGGAAGAGCCTCAAGAAGATCCGCAGGATGATCTTGAAGAGGATCCTGAGGAAGATCCTCAAGGTGAACCTGAAGAGGATCCCGAAGAGGATCCTTATCAGAACAATCAAGGAGGTCAAGAGCCTCAAGAGGTCTACTCCGACCCAAGTCCTAAATCCTCGTTCTCATTTAATTCAAAACCTCAAAATAACAACGAGGAGGTCGACCAACCCTTTTCCCCTGCTATTGTAGCGACGATAGCCGAGTATGATGCAATGAGAATGGCCAGAGCTAGGAACGTAAAGATCATATACGGCGTCATCGTTAACTATGTCAACAACATAACTGATAGTGAATCTGCACATTTTTATGTGAATGTCATAATGAATTATCGTGCAGCAGTTAGAGATATAGGGATTCTCATATTAACACCTTTTTAGATTGATGCAATAGAGAGAACAACAACATTTATGTTACACAAAAGCCAATACTTTAGAAGACTAAGGAAACGAATTATCGACTATTGTATTACGAATCTCTAAAGATGTATTGCACTTTAGGTTTTTGTGTGTTTTCACTATATGTTTTATTAATGTTGTCAGAACATTATGTGGTGTAATTTTAAACCTTAATGTATTGTGAAATGTGAAGTATTTATTTTATGTGAATTATTATCAAATAGTTTTTGTACTTCACATGATATGACAATATCAAACACCTTTAGACAAGTGGGAGCTTTTAAAAAAACGAGTCTTCTAAAAGTTAATGATTTAAAAAAAGTGCTTATACAAAATTCTTGAAAGAAAATGATGTAGTTACTAGTGTTTGTATGATGGAAGATACAAACGTGTTCACCTTATCACAGATCTAGTAGTGAAATTATCTTCTTGTCAAGAATAATATAAGTACAAGACATTGTATACTGCGTTGTGCTATATAATCGTTAAAAACTCAGCTCTATAAGAAATCATTTGCTGATAAAATAACTTGTTACCTTCAGACTTAGAAATGGCGACAAAAAGCATTATTGCTGAGTTAAACAAGGGTGACAAGCTGAATGGTGACAACTGGGACATCTGGCACCGCAAGGTGCAGTATATATTGGAAGAACAAGAGGCCCTTGAGCCACTGACCACCGTTCTGGTGGAACCTAAGGCTAGGACTTCAGCCCAGCACAGAAGGAACCTGGAATTATACCAGGCGTGGAAAAAGAAGAACAGTATTGCAAGAGTCACCCTACTGAGCACTATGGAGAATGACCTGATGTGCCAGTATGAAAAGCATCCCACCGCTCATGCCATGTGGGCGGCCCTCGGAGATAAGTTTGGTAGGACTTCGACCTCCAAACTTAGAAGATTGACAATCAAGTTTGACACGTACAAGCTTCGAGGTAATACATACATGCATGTCAAACATGATTAAAGAACTGCAAGAAGTTGGACATACACTGACTGACGAACACCAGGTACAGGCTGTAATCAGGTCGCTTCCCCATAGTTGGGAGCATATGAAGGTAAATTTAACTCATAACGACAACATCGTCACTTTTGACGTTGTTGTGAAGCACCTTGAACTAGAGGATGAACGCCTAGAGGCATATAAAACTTATGGGCATGCCTATTACACTGAAAATGCATGTCCTTCCAATACCAAGCCCAATTTCAAGAAGGGCAAGAAGTTTCATGGAAAGGGTTGGAAGGATGTCCCTAAATTCAAAAAGGGCAGAAAGCAATTCAAGAAGAAAAGAACTAAGGGCGGTAAGAAAAAGGTTGACCAGAGTAAGGTCAGATGCTATTCCTGCCATAAGATGGGTCACTTCGCAAGGGACTGCCCTGAGCGAACCGACCATGGAAAGGTACTAGTGAATTACGTGCATTCACATTTTTCTTATGTTTCAAGTACCTCTTTTCTAACTGAACCTGTATCTTTTTCTTGGATTCTTGACTCAGGCTCAACAGACCATATAGCGAAGGATCGAGGATCCTTCGTGGATTATCGTCGGTTGCCGCATCAATGCAAATGACTTTATGTTGGCAATAATGCAAGGATCGAGGTCAAAGGCATAGGCACTTGCAGACTAGCTCTGTGTGGTGGAAAGACCTTAATCTTGCATGATGTGCTTCACACACCAGATATCCGTCGGAATTTAGTTTCTGTATTATGTCTTTTAAATTGTGGGTTTGATGTGAATTTCCATGGAAAAGTTACAGATATCTTTAGCAACAGGACCTTTTATGGTTTAGCTTTCCTTTCTGGAAAGTTCTTTGTGATGGATATTATTGGTGATCTTAATTTGCATGACTGTTTCGTTAGCTCTTCCAATATAACTGTTGATAGAATATCTGGCATGCTAGACTAGGGCACATAAATCAAAATCGTATGATTAAACTAGCAAAGGAAGGTTTACTAGGTGAAATTCCAAATATGGAAATGTCCTTGTGTGAGAATTGTTTAGCTGGTAAGACAACTAGAAAACCTTTCGGTACAAGAACTAGAGCTGAAAATACATTAGACTTAGTCCATTCTGATATATGCGGTCCCATGAGTGTGAAGGTAAGACATGGAGTTTGGTACTTTATTACCTTTACTAATGACTTTTCAAGATATGGTCATGTCTATTTGATCTCACATTAGTCTGAAGCACTAGAATGTTTTAGACAATATATGAATGAAGTAGAAAATCAAACATAACTCAAAATTAAAGTATTACGTACTGACTGAGGTCGTGAATACTTATCCGATCAGTTTAAAGAGCTCTGTGAAGAAAAAGGGATAATTAGGCAGCTAACTATCCCTGACACTCCACAACAAAATGGAGTGTCTGAAAGAAGAAATAGAACTCTTCTAGACATGGTTAGGTCAATGATGGCTCAAGCAAACCTACCAATTTCGTATTGGGGTGATGCTTTATTAACAACAACCTCGTGTACCCTCAAAACCAGTTACTTCCACACCCTATGAGTTGTGGACGAAATGCAAACTAGATCTAAGTATCTTAAGACCTGGGGGTCAGTTGCATACGTTCATGACGATTCCCATAAGCATAGGAAATTGGGTCCCAGAGGAAATAAGTGTATCTTTATAAGATACTCAAAAGAGTCAAAATGATATGTTTTCATTGGAAAAAATGAAGATGGAACAGTAACTGAAATTGAATCAAGGGATGCCTTATTCTTGGAAAGCGAACTTCCTGGCAGAGGAGAGATAGATCGAACAGTATCTCTTTATGAGATGCAAGAATAAGGTAGTACAGATCGATCTAATGATCCCCAATCATCTCAATATATCGATCTGAGTGAGAGATCAGAAGGCTCATAAAGGCCTTTACGAAGGCCGAGACAAAAGAAACGAAAGAGACAAGATGTTTCTAAAAGAAAGAGTGACAGAGGAAATGTACCCAAGAGACGCTTTCCAATTGAGGGAGAAGCACTCATGGTCACTCCGGATGGAAATGATGAGCCATGTTCTGTACAAGAAGCCTTGTCATGCCCTGCCAAGGATGAATGGAAGAAAGTAATGGAAGAAGAAATTGATTCAATGAAAAAGAATCAAGTTTGGGAACTCGTTGATCTACCAAAAGGTCGAAAGGCCATTATGATCAAGTGGGTTCTCAAAATAAAAAGAAAAGCGGATGGATCAATCGACAAGTATAAGGCATGTCTGGTAGCAAAGGGGTATACACAACAGGAAGGTATCGATTACGAGGACACCTTCTCTCCTGTTATACGCTTTAACTCAATAAGGCTAATTCTAGAAATAATAAATAGTTTAGATCTGGAGTTACATCAAATGGATGTGAAAACTGCATTTCTAAACGGAGACTTGGATGAAGAAATCTATATGGAGCAACCGATAGGTTTCGTAAAGAAAGATTCAGAGAGCAAAGTTTGTAAGCTCAGAAGGTCCATTTATGGACTGAAACAATCATCCAGACAGTGGTAATTGAGGTTTCACAAGGTGATAACCTCATATGATTTTAAAATGATTGAAGAAAACCACTGCGTCTACGTCAAGAGGTTTGATGATAACTTTGTGATATTATCACTATATATAGATGATATACTTCTGGCCGGAAATAGCCTAACTTTGATTTTAGCCGTTAAAGAATGGCTATCATTGAACTTTGAAATGAAAGACACGGGAGAAGCAGAGTACATACTTGGAGTTAAAATCCAAAGGGATCGCTCTAAGAGAATTCTATCTCTTTCACAAGAGAATTACATTAAGAAAATTCTCGAGTGATTTAACATGAGTGATTGCAATTCCCTAGACACCCCGGTAGCCATTGGAGTTAACCTGAATCTTGAAATGTGTCCCATGACTGAGTCAGCTAAGAAAATAATGGAAAGGGTTCCTTATGCTAGCGCCGTAGGAAGTCTAATGTAGGCAATGATGTGTATAAGGTCAGATATTTGCTTCGCAGTTGGACTAGTAAGTAAATTCCAATCAGATCCTGGTGAACAGCACTGGAAAGCTGTAAAAAGGATACTGCGATACTTAAAGGGCACATCAGATTATGCACTGACTTATCAAGGAAGTGATTTGCGGCTCATTGGATACTCTGATGCTGATGTAGGCGGAGATGAAGTTGAACAAAGATCAACTTCAGGTTACACCTTCTTGCTGAATAACGGCGCCATAAGTTGGAGCAGCAAGAAGCAGACGTGCATAGCCCTACATTCCATGGAAACTGAGTTTGTGGTTTGCACTGCGGCAGTGTATGAGGCTATATGGCTGAAAAGATTCATTGAACACCTTGGATTTGGGAATGAGAGTACAAATCCTGTGTTAATATATTGTGACAACATTGCAGCCATAACCTACATGAAAGACCCCAAATATCATAGTAAGACAAAGCACATTGATATTAAGTATAACTTTGTGAGAGATTATGTAGCACAGAAAGTGATTAATGTACAACACATTTCGACCAAGAGTATGGTCGTAGATCCCCTAACCAAACCAATAGCTAAAGAAATATTTTAGAAGCATGTAAAGGCTATTGGTATGCGTAAAATGTAAAATTACAGACACTATGTACTGAATTTATAATTAATGTATTCAATTCCTTATCATCGATTTATGTGTCTGTATACAAGTATACAATGTCTAGTATGTCGTACAGGCAGGTGAGGTAGGCTCTCTCACACGAGCTACCGCCTTTGATACTCAGGAGGAGTATGCAAAAATGAGACACTCGTATTCACCAGTAAAGCAATAAGAATGCTGATATGGTAGAGAAGAAATACAAGTTATGTTGCCTCCACAGTTGTGTAACGTGTCGAGATGAGATCCAATGTATGTACATATAAAACATGGATCGAATCATGGGGACCCGCTCCCATGATGCCTGTTACCTGACAATAAATTCTTCAATATTGACGCCATATGAGATATGAGAGGAGGAAGAATTTGGGTTTGGATGTTGGGAACATATGGACTAAAAGTCTGTAAGGTGTTGATGAAAAGTATCAAAACGACGTACGCTCTTATAGTATAAGAGAAAACCGTAGCATGTGATTCATACCAAATGTGTTATAGAACCGCAAAAAGGGAAGCAAGTGAATAGATCCCTGCTTCATTGCTGTGTGAGTCCCAAAAAAATTAATATTTCTATTTATATCCTTTGACTTTGACATTATCATGGAGGTATACCTCAATGACTGCTACCTTAACGTACATCCTACTATCATGATGGATGCGATACAAGGTACTATGTTAGGAAAGCGATTGATGTATATCAAAATGATATATGAGCGAAAGGAAGATTACCTGCAAAATACACAACTATGCTGGTGTCTGTGACATGTCCCTTATGATATCAATTTGGTGATTTCATAAGTGTGGATACCACGCATATGAGAAAGACGATCTAAGTCTTATGTTGACTTAAGAGGGATTAGATTCGTCAAGTGAAAGTGTATTTTTGGTTAAATCTAGGACATATGAGGCATAATACCAAATTCAAGCTACACAAAGAAAGATTGTCTTGTGCTGATCCTGTGAAAGGGATTTCTAGTACAGACATTTAAAAAGACGTCATGCACATGCGGTAACGGCAAAGCACCCAGTATGAAAGAGAGAAGAGAGAAGGATGAGGCCCACGTTTCCTAATCCACCAAGTGTGAGTGGGAGATGTTGGGAAATGGGCCACCTTTGATAGATTAGACCCAAATCCATGTGGTGGGTCGAATGCGTAAATATGGACTCATGTGGGAACAAAGTTGTAATATTCCCCAAATATGTGAATTTGAAAATTAAAATTGATTTTACGGGGGAACGGTTGAGGAATGAGGGAGCGGGAATAGTTTTTTCTATCCTTTTATTTAGGGAACAACCGCATACGTGAGTGATGGACTCTGAACTCTTGCTCTCCTCTCCATTCTCTCCCGTAGAAAGTTCTTCTCCCGTACAAAGCTTTCTCTCCTCCTCTGTGAAAGTTCTCTCCCTCTCCTCCGTGCTTTTGCTGTGTCTCATATCCGGATCCATACTCGTGATCCGTATTACGTGTGGGTATCTGCAGCACATATTCGACTTGTTAGATACGCCCGAATCCTTCAGAAACAATGGAGTTCTTCAAGTTTAAAAGTTTTTTTAACAATAATGTTGTTCGGGAAGTTTTAAAATGAAGTGTTGCTCATTATCATTAAAAATATTAACGGTTAATGTTAATGTTGTAACGATAAGAGTAACATTACTCAATTTTAAAGCTTTCAGTACAACTTTAATTTGCTTCTAAACAAAACCTTTCAAGATAAATTGACATCTTAAACCTGTAATAATTGCTTGAAAGGAAAAGTTGCACCTCTCTCTAGAGACGATCTTAATCTAGAACTTAATCAGAAATGGCTTGTGTTTTGGTAGCTGGATTGTTAAAGTTTTTGTTAAAGGGGTTGTGTCATGTGGTTTGGGTTGAAAGATTATAGCACTCACAGTTTTTTATTCATTTATCAATCTTTCATTTTCTTTATCAGGAGCATTTTACTTCGTCTGCCAACTTTTCATTGTACCCTATTTTTCTTCATAATGATATACTTTTGGTCAGAAAAAAAATTGAAAGCAATGTTTTTAAAAAACGGAGTAGGCTAATAATCAATTTAACCAATATATAAATTAAAATCATTTTGATGTTCCGTCTAAACATCACACAAAACTGATGATTTAGAGAATTAAACAAAAATCAGCTCCTCCACCAGTTATGTATTTTTTGAAAGAAATTATTTCATATTTCTGAGTTACAATTTGTGCACATCTGTACCTAATATACTTGGCGAAAATCAAGGTATGAAAAACAAATCGGATTGGCTGTTTATACTGAAAACCGACGAACTGATCACTCGGTCTAGTTTTGTTTTTGAACAAGCGGAAAAATAACTTGGATGACCCGTTGTGAATCGGAAAAACTCATTGGTAAACTGGCTAACCTGCCGAGCTGGGTGGGTTACTCAGTTTATCTTTCAAAACTCTTGAAAAAATCAGTAACCATTTGCATGTTGGAGTTTTGTTGTGCGCCGGAACTTCTCTTCATTTTGCTCTGAACTTCGTTCCCGCTGGGCGACTATCTCCTCATTCTTGCTGTTATTCTTCTTAGTCCATCACTTGTTTCTTTCTCGACTTCACTGCACTGTTCGCCGGAGAAGCCAAGTGTCAAAGTCCCACATCGGAGAGGCTTGGGAGGGTGCTGGGCTATATAAACGGGTGCGCTGCACACCCTCACGAGAGCTCTTTTGAGGGAGAGGGTAATGGCCCCGTGACAAGTGGTATCAGAGTCAGCCCTGAGCCTTCGGTCTTTGGTAGACCCTCCGGACGCCGGCAAGGTTGCTGGTGGGCCCCGCGGTGAGGTCGCTCGCGGATTGGCTTGGGGAGAATGTCAAAGTCCCACATCAGAGAGGCTCGGGAGGGTGCTGGGCTATATAAACGGGTGCGCCGCACACCCTCACGAGAGCTCTTTTGAGGGAGAGGGTAATGGCCCCGTGACACAAGGCACTGATGAGTGCTGCTTGTAGAGGCCAAGGAGAGAGGAAGTTGCCAACTTTTTACTGATTCAAAACTGAAGAGAAAACAGCGAATTTTATTTCAAATCTCTCCTGCCACAGCCCCCCGTGATGGTTGTTGATGAGGTCACACCATTGGAGAAAATACCAAGGCCTCATTTGGTATTTAGCATTGAATTTTGATGAATTGAGATTGTTATTGGGATTCGGTTTTCCGATTGGAAGTAAGAGTGGGAGTGAGATTTTAAATTACTTTTAGTATGGTGTAATATTTGGGGATTACTTAAATTAATTATAAACCATAATTAATCATAAATTGTGAAAAGACTATAATGTCCATTATAATAAATTAAATACATATTATAATAAAAGTTATTGTCTATTCTCCTTATCAAAGCCTCCGTTTCTCCTTCCTCGACACTCTCATTGACCCCTCACATAAATTATGAAAAATACTATAATGCCGCTTATGAATTTTTTTGTTGAATTAATTCAAACTCTTAAAGATCAAATTAAATCTTCTGACAAATGACATAAGCGACGCTGCAAACACCAATCAAATACTAATTTTTACACTTGTTCAACATAACATAAAGGTCAAAAGCTTGTGACAATAGCTCACAAATAAAATACATGGTAGATTGAGTTAATCATATTTTATCTATTAGATTTGTAACATTTTAGAGGATTTTGATACTATTATTGAGCTTTTATTAAGATTAATTGCAATTACATGAAATTAAAATTAATTATGGAAGAACTTGGGATTGATTTTTATTAAGGTTAATTGTGTCATTTTGTTAAATAATTGATTTTTAGGACCTTTGATGCTGCTCAATACCAATTGTTATTGTAGGCACATTTTTTCTGTTTCCCACCCGGTCTCCAGAGCTTTGTCCCGACTAATCCGGACCCGACCCGCGTCGTGAACCTTAATGGTGGGTGAGTCTCCCAACAGTGGCTACTGCATACACAAGGACTCGAACTCGAGACTTTGCTTAAGCTAGAAAAAGTCGCTTACCACTTGATCCAACCAACCATTGGTTATTGTAGGCACATTTGGAAGAACTTGGGATTTGCAAACCTTATAATTATCTTGAAAATTGGGCTTTCAATTTTAATGGGCCTCATCCATTTATTCATTATCTAGAGACTGTGAAGTCCCACATCGATTGAGAAGGGGAACGAAGCATGCCTTATAGTTATAAGGGTGTGGATACCTTCTCATCGTAGATGCGTTTTCTGGATTATTGTAGAAACCCAGAGAAAAAACCCTACTCTGTTTGCAACGTCAGGGACAATATCTACGATGGAGGGCTCTGGGGATGTTACAAATGGTATCAGAGCCAGGCCTCCGGTCGGTGTGCCATTGAGGACGCTTTCCCCTATGGAGGGGTGGATGTGAAGTCCCACATCGATTGGGAAGGGAAACGAAGCATGCTTTATAAGGGTGTGGATACCTTTCCCTCGTAGACACATTTTCTGGGTTACTGTAGAAACCCAGAGAAACAAAACCCTACTCTGTATGCAACAGGGACAATATCTACGATGGAGGGCTCTGGGGATGTTACAAGACCACTTTTCATGAATCCATTATCTCCAATCCACCCCTCAGTTCATGATCAGCACCATTCATCCATTCATTGAACCATTCATTCCACGCCAGGAGGGGATCCAAACGCCGCGCCACATTCATGCAGCTGGAGAGAGCATTATTATTCTGCTCGTTCCACGCCAAAGACCATAAGCAGCAGCCGCCTTGAGGAAAAGGAGGTGCAGCCATTCCAGGAGCATCAAGCCAGTTCCGCCACCGCTGCTCCATCCTCGTTCCACGATGAGGATGCCTGTAGTGTTTGGGGTGATATATGGAACTTTCCATGGCAAAGCGTGGCTAGATTTATAAGCCACTAGTTCAATAATAAGGGTATGAACTTAATTCTTTAAAGGGGAGTTTTTAGTTGCTTTAATTTCCTATCCAATAATTGTTTAACAATTCATAGGTCTTATGATAGCTTTTCTGATTATTGGAACAATTTTTATTGTTGGATATGATTTATTTCAGAGATTATTGTGATTAAATTATTGTTTAGCAATTGATATTGAACTGATTAAAACTTTGATTTCAATTATAATGTTGCGGTATCACATTTGAATTGATTTCAGAGTTAATATTTTGTGATTTTTTAAGGTGGCTTAGAATGTTGGATCAAATTATCTTTTGCTGACTTTAATTATATTATTTTGGATTCAAGAGTTACAATTAAGCAATGGTTTTATTATCCTTAATTCCATTCTGCTATTCTGGTGGCAATTAGTAACTGGAAGTTTGGAAAATATTTTGTGACAATTTGAGGTGGATCGGTTGTTGGATTAAAGCTTGATTATAATTCTTAATTTATTATTTTAACTCTCATATCTATGGAAGTGATTATTGCCTGCATTGTTGAGTTGGAAGATTGATTTCCATCATCATTTATTTGTGTTTCATTTATAATCATTTGTTTCACTTGTTTTCATATTTAAAAATATCAAAAAGAGGTATTTTAATTTTAGTTTAATTCATAGTATTCACATTAAAAAATACTCAAATTAATTTTTAGTCAAGGTTACTCACATTTAATTACTAGGATTTCATTTCGTTTTATCGGCTCCTCAAAGTGAATACGGCCCGGATTGGTGCTATATTACATTAATTCGGTTAAAATTTTTGATGCGAACATAAGATGGCTAACGGTTCATCCTTCATAGATCCAAAAACACCTAATGAATAATTAGAAGAAAATATTTAATATTGAAATATTTTATTATAAATATCCCTACAAATCAATGAAAAATATCTACCGTTATAATAATTAAATAATAAATATTAGATATCTAAATATCTATCCTATTATTTGGCGAAGTACACTAGCTTTTCCCCTCCTGTGGCGTGGCAATCAGTGGCGGAGCCTGGACCTTCTAGCAATGGGACCAATTTTTTTATTTGTAAACAAATGACAACAGACTTACTAGTATAGATAATTTAAGTGGGTTCAAATCTTAAAAATCGATGGGTGTATGATCAAAACCCAATAGTTATTTACACAAATACTACAAAATTGAGTGTAGGCATTTACCTACCCTCAAGTATACTTGGCTCCGCTCCCGCGTGGCATTAAACGCAATCAATAGTTTCTCATCAAACATCATCTTAACGTAAGTTGAATGACGCTCTACTCTCTAAGTCCTTCAACTTGCATGACATATTAGCATAAAGATAATTTTTCATGTCATATAAATGCTATTCATGAGAATTGCTAATCACTCACCCAGCAGGAGATGGCCAAAGAACTGTGATATGCAAGTCTTGATATAGTTTAGATCAGGAGTACTTTTGTCTCTAAAATTTGCATTCATGGGATTGAAAAGGCAATATCGGGTTTGTTCTAATCCTTCATGCATGGTATTGTAGCATTCTATGTATTGCTTAATATCTCATACCAAACATAATAAAACAATTTATACCAATGACAATATCAATCTCAACCATCCAATATATACCATGTACCAAACAACGCCTAAAGGTTGAGCCTTCATGTGGGAGGGAGAAGAAGAAAGATTTGTTGAGTGTGTTCAAAACAAAATTAATCACAAAAAAGTGAAAAGGAAAGGAAAGAAAAGAATAGAAAAGGAAAATAATTTATTTTAATTACTTGGTGAATGAGAAAGAGGAAAGGAAACAAGGAAAAGCAAATAGTCTAGTAGCACGAGAGAGGTCAGGATTGGAATTTCAAATTAACTGAATAAAAAGAAAATATATTATTTTTATAATTAAAAATGTACATTGTTACTCATTTTAATAATTAAATTATTTTAATTTTTAATGGTCAAACCTTGAGTTGACTCTAGTTTGATCCACCGACTCTTAAATCACTATTTCCCTATCTGATTTTTTTTAATTTTAACCATGGAGAAAATAAGAAAAATAAATAAAAATGCAAGAAATATATGTATTTATTTATGTAAAATTATAAATTATGAGGTAAGCACATATATATTGGATGAAAATGATGGGAGTATTAGTGGATATTTCTTTTTTATTATATATATTGTATTTAAATATTCATTTGTATTATTATGAATTATTATTTAAAATATATTAACATATTTATAGCCCATTTCAAACATGAGTTAAAGGATATAAATTTTATTTATTTCTTTTGAAAATTCAAAGTGTCCACCTGTCTAATTTGGATAGTCCAAATTCTATACTGCACACTTACAAAAAAAATATCAGAGATATGAGGCTAGACAAGAACTAAACATAAACTCCTAGCTAGACCAATGGATACGATTTGATATTTTGCGTCACAAATATTCTTAAAATAATAATATGATTATCGTACTATTTTAAAAATAAATTTTACAGATTTTGAGGTAAAATCTAAATTTTGGAAAATAGATTTTGAAAAATAGTTTTTACAGGTTCTGAGGTAAAACCTAAATTTTAAAAAGTGATTTACGTTTCGGAATTTATTATCTTTTACGGATTTCAAAATAAAAAGTATGTAAAAAAAGGAAAGAGAAAGAGTGAAAAAGTAGGAAATAGGAAAGAGAAGAAAGAAAAAGTAGGAAAGAGAAAGGAGAAAAAAGTAAAAAAAAAGAGGAAAGAGAAAGAATGAAAAAAGTAGGAAAAAGGAAAAAGAAAAAAGTTAGAAAAAGAGAAAAAAGTATGAAAGAGAAAACCTAAATTTTAAACCGAGGTTTTATAACTAAAATAGCTTTTCTAAAAAAATTTTGTACTTAAACAAAATTTAAATTTTAAATTAAAATCTAGATTTTATAATTAAATCTAAATTTTAAAAATAGCTTCCAACCACGTTGATCAGAAGAGTTATATGTATAATCAATACATCTTAGGTGTTCACTTCTGTCTATCAAAATATAATGATTGACTGATTTAATTTTTGATTTATTGATTGTAACATACGATAGGACATATTTATTCGAAAATTCTTTAGTTTGGGATCTTGACATATAATTCCTATGATAAAGGCTCTGTTTATTTTGTCCGTTTGCATAACGGGTGTGGTTACCGAGACACTTTTCCTCTCACATAAACTGTTTCGGAATTTGTGTCCGTTTTCCCAACGGACTATCCAAACGAAGCCAAATTAATTAGTCAATTACCAAGAGAATGTCGGATTTTCAAGAGATTACACAGCTTTAATTATATTCTCGTTCTGATTTTTATTTCTTCGTTTAAAACCCTAAGAAATGGAAAGTCCATTTTTTCTGTTTTCCATTTACTTATAAAATCAAGTCAATGGTTTTATCCAAGGGAATCGGAGAATGGGATGACATGGGAAAAATTATAAAAGTAGAGAAAAATTACTTTTGTTTTGTTTTGTTTGGACTTATCCTTTACAAGCATGAATCCGTTTAAAATACAGTGGAGAAATATTTTTACGTAAATCTAGGTAAATATGTGAAAAGGATTATCTCGTTTTGCGGAAAAACATTGTTGAATGTGTTTTTTACTTTTTCAAACAGAATGTCAAACAAGTCTCATGACTAATATTAGGGCAGAGCAACGGACGGGCCAGACTGGCCCGATGGCCAACCCATGACCTACTCGTTAAGCTGTAAACAACCCGAACCCAGTAGTACCCCATTTAGGCCCAGCCTAAACGGGCTGCCTTGAAACCGCTGGGTTCCAGCAGTTTAACCGACAGCCCATTTAATTTTTTTTCAACATTCTCGCCTTTTTCTTCCTTTGTTTATAGAATTACAGTCATTCACTAATTCACATATCATCAGGAATCTGAGTGAGGAAGGATTCAATTTCAATTGAATAAACATTTCAGATTAGGGCATTCCTAAATCATGATTCAAATCTAGCTTTGCTTTCATAGTGAAATAAAATTGATTGCCAACCGAGTGAGGAAGGGCAGCATCCTGAAATGATTCAAATCCTAAAATGAAATCTAGCTTTTCTCTCACTCTCCT
>JANTPZ010155207.1:1349-13894 GCA_025593235.1 Vachellia pachyceras
AAATATCAAATGAGCTCCAAATGGGCTGAAATTTTCCAGTAAGAAACTAGACATCCTAAGCTTTAAAATGATATAAAGTTTTCGAAATTTGGATGTGTATTTCGAGAGTTATGATTTTCCAAAGATTGAGGTAAAATCTGGAAAGCTGGAAGGAGCCATTTCGGACAATCTGTGGTTTTTGAATAAACTGTATCAAATGGGCAAGAATTGGAAACCATGAGTATTTTTCCCCTATAGTTCACTTAATAAGAAAAATTTAGAAATTGGAATCACTCAGTTTTGATTTTTCTAGAATTATTTATGATTTTTCAAAGTTGGGCCAGAAAACTGAAAAATGGCACTGTGAACAGTACCAGCGTCTTTTCCGATTTTCGAAAATCTAGTTTACAATTTTGGACAAATTTTTGGTGTCTAAGGCCCAAGAGTGATTCTTAAGTGATCTATAATAAGAGTATAGGGGAATATTAGGAGGTGTCACACAAAGCGTCAGACAAGCAAATGGGTGGATCCATCATGTCTGAATTATGTACATTAAGACTTACAGGTATTGGTGGTGTCAGGCAGCACATCATGAAAATGAGGGACCTCTCATCTCAACTCAAACCCTTGAAAATGGAACCTATTGAGTCATTTTTGGTGCAGTTGATATTGAACTCTCTTCCTCCTTCATATGATGCTTTCAAAGTCTCATATAACACACATAAGGAAAGTTGGTCAGTGGATGAACTATTGGTCATGTGCGTTCAAGAGGAGACTAGATTGCTGATGAATGGGAAGTCTGCACATAAGGAAGCTCATGTTGTTACAAGTTCCAAGGCAGAAGCTAGCAAGGGTAACAAGAAAGATAAGGGTAAGAGTAATAAGAAGGAAAAAAAAGATTCCTTCTGTCAACACAAAAATTAAGAAGAATGGAAAATGCTTCTTTTGCAAAAAGAAAGGACACATTAAAGTTGATTGTCTCAAGTTTAAGGCTTGGCTTGAAAAGAAAGGTACGCTTTCAACTTGTGATGTATTTGAATCTCATTATACTACTGTTAGTGATGACACTTGGTTGGTTGATACTGGTTCCTTGATCCACATAACTAATACCATGCAGGGCTTTCATAACAGTCGACCTCCAAAACCCAATGAGAAAAAAGTCCTTTTGGGCAGTGGAAAAGGAGATGCTGTGAAAGCTGTTGGAACATTAAGGATAATCTTACCTAGTAATTATGTTTTAGATCTTTTTGAGACTTTTTATGTACCCTCTTATAAGAGGAATTTAATTTCTATTTATAAGTTAATTCCTCTTGGTTATGGATTAAATTTTTCAAAAGATGAAATGTTTATTAGTAAAGATTCAGTTCCTATTGCAGATATTGTTATAGATAATGGTTTTATTTAGAATTATTTGTAATTTTCCTCACACTTTATCTGTTACACATCGTATTAAACGAAGTGTCATCAATGAAAATTCGATTAGCCTGTGGCACAGAAGATTGGGTCATATCTCTGTTGATAGAATCAAGAGGCAAACTAAAGATGGAATTATTCCATCATTAGAGCATTCAGATCTTGGTTCTTGTGTGGATTGCATGGAGGCAAGCAAACCAACAAGTCACATAAAGGGGCTAAAAGAAGTTCAAAATTACTTGAGATCATACATACAGATATATGTTGTCCTGATTTAACTGTACATGGTCAAAAATATTTCATTACTTTTATTGATGATTACTTTCGATTTATGTATGTTTACATGATTCACAATAAAAGTGAGGCATTAGATGCCTTTAAGGAATATAAGGCTGAAGTAGAAAAACAGATTGGGAAACCAATTAAAATCATGAGATCTGATAGAGGTCATGAATATTATGGTACATACACTAGTGAGGGACAGGCGCCTGGTCCTTTTGCAGATTTTCTTTGAGAGCATGGTATTGTTGCTCAATACACCGTGCCTAGTTCTCTTGATATGAATGGAGTTGCTGAAAGAAGAAATAGGACTTTATTAGATATGGTTAGGAGCAAGTTGAGTAGCTTCAAACTACCAGTTTCCTTGTAGAAGGAAACACTCTTGACAGCCGTATACATACTCAATAGGGTTTCAACAAAAGCGGTACCAAAAACACCGTTTGAAATCTGGAAAGGATGGAAACCTAGTTTAGGTCATTTTAGAGTATGGGGATATCCTGTAGAAGTGAGAGTGTGTAATCCACAAGAAAAGAAATTGGATCCTAAGAATATAAGAGCTTATTTTGTTGGATATGCTGAAAAGTCTAAAGGCTACAAGTTTTATTGTCCCCCACCTTCAAAGAGGTTTATAGAATCTAGGAATGCAAGATTTCTTGAGAATGATTTGATTAGTAGGAGTGATAATTTACAAGAAAATCACATAAAAGATACCACTAACAATCATAGTGAGGAAGCATCAATTGATGAAAACATCTCTCAACTAAGAGTTGTTGTAAAACATGATGTTATTCCAAGCACTCAAGTTGACAATACTGAACATAAGGAACATATTCAGAGTGATCAACCTATCACACAACCACAGAATGTGATAAGGAATGTTCCACATGAACAACCTGAACTACTTCAGGAAGTTGGATTAAGAAGGTCAACAAGAGAAAGAAAATCAGCATTGCCTAGTGAATATATAGTGTATCTTACTGAATATAATTGTGATGTAGTTATAGAGGATAACCCATTAAATTTTACTCAGGCTATGGAAAGTGCTAACTCTAAGTTATTGTATGATGCTATGTTGAAAGGGATGAAATCTATGGCAAACAACCAAGTTTGGGAACTTGTAAAGTTACCAAATGGGGCCAAGGTTGTTGGCTGTAAATGGGTTTTTAAAACCAAAAGGGACTCACAAGGTAACATTGATAGATATAAGGCAAGGTTGGTTGCAAAAGGTTTTACTCAAGTGGAGGAAGTAGATTACAAACAAACTTATTCTCTTGCACTAGTAAAAAATTACCATATACCTGCGGATTTTTCCTGCGGAAAAAATTCGCAGGTATATTTCCTGCGGATTTTAAAATC
Source organism: Vachellia pachyceras (assembly GCA_025593235.1). Taxonomy (NCBI): domain Eukaryota; kingdom Viridiplantae; phylum Streptophyta; class Magnoliopsida; order Fabales; family Fabaceae; genus Vachellia; species Vachellia pachyceras. The sequence continues at coordinate 4,377 of JANTPZ010155207.1, forward strand.
CGCAGGTAATTACCTGCGGAAAAAATCCACAGGAAAACTTAATTTTTTTAAAAAAAAAATTACTTGCGGATTTTAAATTCGCAGGTAAATTTCCTGCGGATTTAAAATCGGCAGGAAAAATTAATTTTTTAAAAAAATTTGAAAAAAATTTAAAATCCGCAGGTAAATTTCCTGCGGATTTTAAATCCGCAGGAAAATTACTTTTTTTAAAAAAAATTTAAAAATTTTTTAGGAACTTTATATCTGCGGATTAAAATCCATAGGAAAATCCGCAGGAATAAGCAATTTTTCTTGTATTGTTGTATCTACAAAAGATTCTCTCCACATTATTATGGCATTAGTTGCACATTTTGATTTAGAGTTGCATCAGATGGATGTTAAGACTGCATTCCTTAATGGAGAACTTGAGGAAGAGGTCTACATGAAGCAACCTGAGGGTTTTATTGCAAAAGGAAATGAAAATTTGGTATGCAAGTTAAAGAGGTCAATTTACGGTCTTAAACAAGCTTCCGTCAATGGTATTTAAAGTTCCATGAAGTTATTACATCTTTTGGCTTCATTTAGAACGTTATGGATGAATGTATATACCACAAGAATAGTGGGAGCAAGATCATATTTTTGATACTTTATGTGGATGACATATTACTTGCAACCAATGATTTAAGACTTTTACGAGAGGTAAAACAGTTTTTATCCAGAAATTCTGACATGAAGGATATGTGTGAGGCATCTTATGTCATTGGCATTAAGATTCAAAGAGATAGACATGAATGTCTTTTAAGTTTATCTCAAGAAACCTATATCAAGACAATTCTAGAAAGATTCCGGATGGAAAGCTGTAATTCCAACATCATTCCCATTGAAAAGGGAGATGTGTTCAGTTTGGATCATTATCCCCAGAATAATTTACAGAGAAAGGAGATGGAAAGAATCCATTATGCCTCAGCAGTAGATAGCTTAATGTATGCACAGGTTTGCACGAAACTTGATATAGCTTTTGCTGTGGGTATGTTAGGGAGATATCAAAGTAATCCTGGATTGAAACATTGGTTAGCTGTAAAGAAAGTTTTTAGATACCTTCAGGGTACAAAACATTACAAGCTCACATAGAAGAACAGACAATCTTGAAGTGATTGGATATTCTGATTCTGATCTAGGAGGATGTAAAGATACAAGAATATCTACTACTGGTTATGTCTTCCTATTAGCAGAAGGAGCAATATTATGGAGAAGTATTAAACAAACACTTGTGACTGCTAGTACTCATGATGCTGAGTATGTAGCAGCTTTTGAAGCAAGTACACAAGGAATATGGATAAGAAATTTCATCGTAGGGCTTAAGATTGTGGATTCAATCTCTAGGCCAATAAGAATGTTTTGTGATAACAAAGCTGCGGTGGCCATTGCCAACAACAGAAAGAGCGTAAAGTTTCTATCTTTAAAAGATAGAGTTAGGAATGGCCAACTTTCGGTTGAATACATCAATACAAAGAAAATGTTAGTTGATCCTTTGACTAAAGGTATGAAACCGAAAGACTTTGTTGTACATGTACCTTATATGGGGCTTAAGCCATTATATGACTAAAGAAGGTATGTGATGTGATGAATTTTCATCTATTATTATCAATCCTTTTGTTATTTGTATACATATATGTTGATGAGATTGATAAATATTAAGATAGGAATTGAATAAACATTAAGGTTTATTCATAAAGTATTACCTCATTAAGTAAGGGCATTACTTGTGATTATGAAAAATAAAACTTGATCAATGAGGACTTATCGCCATAGTTTATGTAGTGTTACTTAAATGAACTTACTCACCAAATAATATTAAGTTGCGGGACAAGTGGAAGAATGTTGGAAATTAATATATATTATGTATATATATTATTATATTTATATTATATATTATTTTATTATACATATAAATATATCACCGGATGTGTCCCGCGTAATTATTTAAAGAGTTACGTTCAAAGGGTTATGTCGGGTCGTTGAAACCTCTTGGAAAGTCTTGATGGGAGGCTATATAAGGAGGAGACCAGTATTCAAAACGGATACGGAAAAAACAAACGTTATCTATTCAATCACGAATTACCTGACGGGGTGACGGTATTTGACAGTCTATCGTTGTGCCAGAAATTCCCGTTCAGAAGAATTCAAGCAAATCTCAAAGAATATACACTATGGTAAGAGGTACGTAAGACTTCCGTTGCACTCTGAATTTGGATTTATGGATTTATGTCAACGTGCGCTATCAGTTCCGGCCATTCAAGCATGAACTGCGAGAGATGGAAAAGAAGTCGGCCTTGGATCTCTCGCTTCCTGCAGAATCTTGCGACAATATAAGGACCAGCACCGGGAGGAGGTAGAGTGATCCGACCGTGTCACCGTTGGTTTCTGCGGAATCGGAGATGGGAAGCTGCGGCGGTTGTGGAAACGAGAAGAATACTTTTGAATCTTTTCGTTTAATAAATTTACACTCCTTTCCTTCACACCTTCATCACATCGTTCAGCTCTCATGGCTTCCGCTTGTTCTTCATCCGTCGCCGCCTCCGCTGCCATCACCACCCCAAGGCAAATTCTCTTGATCCTCTCTTCTTCAACGGTACTTTTCACGAAAACGTGGTGTGCATGTTTGGTTATGAGAGTGTAATGCTTGCTGGGCACATACGGGATTGATCTGAAATGCTTTAGGTTGATCATATTGTGCACGATTGAATGTAGCTCCCAGAAGAATGGAAGCTTGTTCCTGAGTGGCAGGAAGTTGAGGGTGAACGAGTTCACATTGGAGGCCGATGAACAATGAGAGAGGGAGATGAGAGAGACAGAGAGTTGACTGACTTTGTGGGCCATGAACAAAAGAATCATACGTGTATATGAGTTAATAAGTTTATTATTTTTACTCTATTTTAAAAAGTTTACGTGTAGTTAAGCATCTCTGGAATCTCTGGAAACATTTTTGTTAAATCCGCTCTCTCCACGGCATTTCATTGTAAAATATGCATCCTATAATAATCACTTATATTGGGCTTACTTGGAATAACGTTTCCAAAATTCAAACGCACATTCAATAATGTTTTTCCGTAAAACATATTTATCTCGACTTATGTAAAAGTATACTTTTCCACCACATTTCCAGACGGGTACAATAATATAAGAACTTTATATGAATGAAGCTTTTGTGAAGGATCATTTTAATAAGACCTGTAACAAAGAAACAAAGCATATATATATATATATATTTATTATTGCATCAACTAGTACAGAGAGAAACAAAAATTTGATTTGCACGACAAGAAAGTAATAAAGCAAAAACAAATATTGCAAGAAACAATTTAGAATTTGCGTACGTGTGAATTTCGCACAATAATTATTATATATAATATTAATAACTTATGCTTATAAAAGTGATACAGCAATTGCTAGGGCTATATATATATATATATATATATCCCTATCAAAGAGATCAGAGACGCATTTAGTGCAGAAAACCTAAAAGCAGAAGATAAAGATCAAGAACAAAGATGGATACAAAGTCACAATCTGCTGGCAATCTTGTCTATGAAGATTTTGAACCTGATTTCCAATGGCAAAGAGACGAAACAGCTGCTACTCTAACTGTTCTTCTCCCTGGTAAAGTTTCAATATTTCCTCTCATTAATGTAATAATTAAGAAGCTAGCTAGTTTGATTGTTTATTTTAGTTCTAAATATAATATCTTAATTCATTTCCTCTTACAAATTTATAGCTTTTTTTTTGCAAAGCTATCCCTATTGATTCTCGTACTAATAAATGGGGTTTACATCAATAGTTACTTTCAATGCAAATGAGTAACTAAGGTGTTTTAAGAAAAATAGCACACATTTTTACTAATAGCGACATTAATTTGCCCAAGTTGAGTTTAGTGAAATGGGTTAATCTTTCACAATGTGGTAAACTAATATTTGAATCTCCACTAAAAAAAGGTGTAAATATTTAGTGTATATCAGTATTTCAAACAGCATTGTCTTTAAAAGAAGAATATATATGCATAACCAAAAAAACTTAACTAATTTAATTAATCCTTGTTTTAATTATATAGTTCCAACATTTAAGATTGGAGGGAGTATTTTTTTTTAAAAAAAATAATGAGGTGGTCCCATATCTGTTTAGAATAATACTTTTCATGAAAAAATAAATCTACACAGGATTGATTGTGTATAGCCAACATTGATTTTTTTTTTAAAAAAAACAATCATTTTTTCCTGCTAGAATTTACATGTCATCTTTTTTTTTTCGTCGTTTATGCAATCTTGTTTAATATTTCATGACTTTGATGCAAGTAATATAACATTATCAATTTCTGATCTAAATTTTAGAAAAATTTAAACAAGTTTCTGCAACCTAATAAATGAACTTTTCATTTTGACAATGAAGGGTTCCGAAGAGATCAGCTGAAGGTTCAAGTGACTTCAGCTCCTACGGTAAAGATAATTGGTGAACGACAAATAAGTGACAACAAATGGCGTCGTTTCACCAAAGAATTCTCCATTCCTTCCGAGTGCGACACAAACGACATCACTGCCAAGTTCGAACGTGGCAGGCTTAATATCAAGTTCTCCATAAAACCTTCAAAGCCACAACAAGAAGAAGCAAAACCAAGCAATGAAGTCTCTGAACAGAAAAAGATAGTACCAGAGGAGAAGAAGGAAGAAAAGGAAGAAGATCAAAGAGAAGAGAAAAAGAAGAAGAAGAAAGTGACGACTAGTGGGGTGGTTGAGAATATACCATCAGAAACTTTTACTCGTAAAAATGGTGAAAGTTTCAGAGCCACTCAAGGACTGATCCAGAGAACAAAAACTAGGGTTTTGGATTACACAATAAGCTTGAAACCAAGTTTGGAATCTGAGGATTTGAAGAAGCCCAAGAACTGGGTGAACATGATCCTTCTCTTCTTGTTTGCTGCAGTGCTTGTGATATACGTTAAGCAAGTATTCAAGTCATTTCTTGAAGCTAATTAATCTCCAATAAGTTCTAAGCTTAATAGAATGATATTGTAATTCCTTTCCTTCACGTAGGTCAAGCTTCAATAATAACATGTTCCTTGATTATTATTTGATTAATGAAATTTACGTCTATGAATCATTTTACCTTTCTCTTGTACGCATATTTACTAGCATATGATTCTTCATAGTATATTAAGTGAAAAGGAAAAGCAACTCGTAAAAGCTCGAGTGATAAATTTCGTGCAATATTAGAAGGGTTAAGCTTTATCCAGCACCTTAGCAAGTTCTTTTTACTTGTATTCGGCAGCTTAAAATATTTTATGGTTCAATGATCATCTTAAAATATTTTGCCATGTGCATCTTATAACCTAAATTGTCGAGGGAAAAATTACACCGTAAAATACTTCACGATGTTGAATGTACTGTAAGTGATTATAATGTAATCTTTTCTAGTCCTCCTTATATGAGAAGATATTTTCTTTTTAGTTCTTGACAACAAATGTCGTAGTACATATCACATGAGGAATATTAAACTTAGTGCAGGGATTATTTTTTTATGACATATCGTATTGATATTTAAATACTTGTTGAGAAATATATCCAGATATATAGTATTACAAAAAAGATTACATTGAATAGAATAATACATGTGTATTAGCAAAAAAATAATAATAATAAAGACATCCTAGTAACTAAAGGCATTCTCCAATAATTCCTCATGGCTACGCAATTAATGAAATCTATATCAATTAGTATGAACATTTTAGGGGGGGGGGGTGGGCTGTGAATCATGTTCAAAGGCTCAAGAATATTATTCATCAAACGTAATAACAAAGATTCTGGAGAGAAAGAGACCCCACGGAAGGAGAAGGAATTACCTAAGAAAGAAGGCACAAGAGTCCCCACTTTAGGATTAGGTTTCGGATTTTTAATATAGGATTTACGAAAAGTTTTTATAATTTTTATAATTTTTAAAATGATATATTTTATATTTTTTATATTTTTTCATTTAATATTTTTTACAAAGTATGATAAACAATACCTAATGCATTCAAAAAATAATACAACATATTTATTTTATATCAACTTTCTATAGTACTATATTTAAAATTATAATGAAAGATTAATACTTATATTTTTTTTGGAAGAATATGAAAAAAATATTGAGATGAAATTTACAACAACAACAGAGCTCCAGTGCAGTTCCCAGGGTTTGTGATTTACTGCTTTTATAATGAGATTTGTTATTACATTGATGCAATTAACAACAACTTTTCTAGATCTCAAGCTTATTGAAATGAAAGAATATCCTCATGGCCACCTGAGTTTCGACGTCGGTAGCTAGATTTTGCAGTTTACTACTTTTTTAATGAGATTTACACAATGCAATTGACAACAATGTTTTCTAGATCTCAAATTTGTTAAAATGAATTCTTACGGCGATTTACTACGCTTCAATATATATTTATCATTATAGTAATGGAAGCATAGTGAATCTCATTATCAAAGTATAGTGAATTGCCATTTATGGTAAATCTCATCAAAAGTGTAGTAAATTTCATTTTAAAATGCAGTAAATCACAAAATCCGATCTGCGTTGTTAGATTTGGATGGATATGTTATTGAGGGAGAAGAGTGTTGCTGCTCATATTTGGTTTGAAGACATATCCACCTCATAGTTAAGGTTGGGCAATGTTAATGCGTCTATTTGGGATGGTGTTGTAGAGACATGTTTATGTAAGTTAAACATTATATGTATCCTTCATTATTTTACTTTAATTGAAATCCCTTGATTTAGGGACTTGGTTTATAAATAAACCCTTTACAAGGGGCTCAAGTATCATCCTCTTTTTATACAAATATATATATGGTATGAGATGAAATGGGTTCATAGAGCCTTTAGACATCAATTTTATTATTTTGATATTTGGTTCGTCAAGTTTTATTTTATTAAAATATTGATCCTTATAATATAATGAATATTCGGATCATTTTACCCTTTGAGGAACCAAAATCACTGGTTTGAAATTTGAAGAATCAAAACCGAAATGATAGTAAATTTTGTTGGACTATGAGTCTAATCCATCCTTATGGATTAGACCCAAAAACCCATAAGTTAGGCAGATGTATAAATAAACACACCCGTAGGGGAATAGATGGAAATTTCTCCAAAGGTATTAATTCAAATATGCAAGCGGGAACAGTTATCCAGAGATAAGGTGGGCATTTATAATTAAATTTATTATATAAATTATAAAAAGAGGATTATCCCTTTAAAGTAGGGGATAACCAATATACCGAAAAGTAGATGAGAAAAAATCTCTCTGTGAAAATTCTCTCTCTTTCCAAAAATATATTTGCTGTTTAAAATAATTTTGGATTTAGAGATGTGATCTTAATTCATGTGAGTATTTGGAGATATTCAATTAATCTACATGTACACACAAAAAAACTACAAATTTAAATATAAAGAACTAAAGATTATATTAATCTAAGGAGCGGGCGGGCTGGAAAACTCTAGCTCGAGCCCGCCATGGCCGGTTGGCGGCCAGCTCGCCTTTTCTTTTCTTTTTTCTTTTTTAAAAATAAATTACTTTTTCTTTTTTTACCCAATTTTTTCCTTTAAGATTGCATATTTATATTATTCTCTTTCTAATCCTATAAATAAGTTTTCAATAATTTTCTAAAAATAGAATTTAATATTACCTTTTCTTTTTAAAAAATATTAGGATGAAAAAAGTATAAAAAAATATACTTTTTTTAAAAAATAAAAAGCGGGGCCAACCCGTCTAACTCGCGGATTGATATTGGCAAGCTGGAATGGCGGACTGGATTTTTTCAGCTCGAGACCGCCACTTTTGACGGGTCCAACCTGTATTTCCATTTCTATATTACCATGAAACTAGGTCACCTTTGGGACGTGTGCTGTGCAATTTTTATGCCGAGGGATTTGACTCTCCCGTTCCCGTATTAAGCTCGTAGGCCATGTGAAAGAGAACATAATTGCAACAATAAGCCACGCATGAGCTTTTCAACAACCATTGCCAAATGTAGCAAAAATGTCAGTTTACAATTCATAATTTACTTGTGGTCCATTCTAAAAAGTTTATTTTCTTAATATATACCATTTTAAAATATTTATAGATTAAAAAATAAAATTATCCTAACATTGAAAAGCCGAGTTTATTACTCAATGGAAATAAATCTAGCATATATAAGAAAAATATTTACATATTGTTTGATTTATAAATTAATATTGAACTATATTTTTGGCTCAAAATTAACTTTTATGGTTCTCCTGTATAAAGCTTATTTGTATTCTCATTTATTAAGCCAAATATTTTAATCCTTTAATTTCTGATATGGTAATAGGATCAATAAAAAATAAAAAGAAGAGATTGGTGATGATCAAAGTCCCTTGTGTAAGAGAAGACAATGGGGAAAAGAAGACTATGAACATTGAACTGTGTTTTCTTGCTCTTCTTACTATGGATGAAGCAAGTTATTTAAGAAATGGTCCCATTGAGGAAAATATTTAATGAGATGTCTCAATTGACAACATGAGATCCTTGTATTACAACATCATGCGCTGTGTTGACAACATCTCATGTTGTCAATCGGACCTCTCATTAAATATTTTCATTAATGGGATCATTATTTAAATAACCTGTTTATTTAGTATCTAAGACTAAATTTTCCCTTTTTTTAAATCATCTCACTTATTTATTATAATTATTATCCTATTTTATGAACATTTATGATTTTTTAAGATTCAGATGACACAATTATAACTTCCATGAATCCTTCTATTTTAAATTTTTCCATTCATGAATCCAATTCATTAAACATCTAATGTTTTTAACCATTCATTAAATATCTAATATTCATTTATAGGTACAATGTATTTCATATATCAGTATTTAATGATTAAAGACTTATAAATAGATTTCAGTCTCAGAATGCTTCATCCATAGTTTGAATTAGAAGTGGATAAAGGTGTGTTTGTGAATTCCGTTAAGAGAAAGAAGTTTACAGATTCTAAGATGTTTTGCGGATTTCAAGATAGCTTTACGGATTTTAAGATAGTTTTTATGGATTTCAAGATGGTTTTTACACATTTCGAGACGATTTTATCGTGATTTACGTGGACCGTTGGGGAAACGGTGTTCCCAAACAAGCACTAAGTTTGTTCTCTCAAATTTTTCTCTCTACTATTGTTATATGTAGCACCGGTAAAGCGGGCCAGCTCACAACGGTGGCGGGCTGGAAACCCCCAGCCCGCAGCCCGCCATGGAGGGTTGGCGGGCCAGATTTTTTATTTTTTTCAAAAAATTAAAAATAAATTCTTTTTTCATTTTTTACCTAATGTTTTCTTATAAGATTACATATTTATGCTATTCTCTTTCAAATTCTATGAATAAGTGTTCAATAATTTCCTAAAAATATAATTTAATATTACTTTTATCTTTATAAAAATATTGGGATGAAAAAAGGTAAAAGTATATAAGATATAATAATTAAAAATTT
>JANTPZ010155208.1:0-12084 GCA_025593235.1 Vachellia pachyceras
GACCAAAGTAGGCAAGAAACGGACGAGCGCCGTTTTTGAAGCAACTGGATGAATTTTCCAAAACTAACAAAACATCTAGAACCCTCTTTCAAAAATGAGTGAGAGAGGAAGTTTCCACTCAATTCGGAGGCAGCCACAAGTTTTCGAACTTTCCGACCTAAGACGGCCAGAAACGGACGGGCTCCGTTTTTGAAGCAAATGGATGAATTTTCAAAAACTAACCATACATGTAGAATCATCATTCAAAAATGAGTAAGAGAGGAGGTTTCCTCGAATTTGAAACAGTTAAAAGTTTTCGTACTTGCCGACCAAAGAAGGCCAGAAACGGACGAGCGCCATTTTTGAAGCAGCTGGATGGATTTTCAAAAACTAACCAAACATCTATAAACCTCATTCAAAAAAAAGTAAATTTCCTCGAATTTTGAGACAATCAAAAGTTTACGTACTTTTCGACCAAAGAAGACAAAAAGAGGACGAGCGCCGTTTTTGAAGCAAATGGGTGAATTTTAAAAAACTAACCAAAAATCTAGAACCCTCATTCAAAAATGAGTAAGAGAGGAAGTTTCCTCGCAATTCCGAGACAATGAAATAATTTTCGTACTTCCCATCCAAAGAAGGCCAGAAACGGACAAGCACCGTTTTTAAGCAAATGGATGAATTTTAAGAAAATAACCAAACATGTAGAATCCTCATTCAAAAATGAGTAAGAGAGGAAGTTTCCACGCAATTCCGAGAGAGTCAAAAGTTTTCATACATTCCGACCAAAGAAGGCAAAAAAAGGACCAGCGCCGGTTTTGAAGCAAATGGGTGAATTTTAAAAAACTAACTAAACATCTAGAACCCTCATTCAAAAATGAGTGAGAGAGGAAGTTTCCTCAGAATTCTTAGATAGCCAAAAGTTTTCGTACTTTCCGACCAAAGAAGGCCAGAAACGGACGAGAGCCGTTTTTGAAGCAAATGGATGAATTTTAAAAAACTAACCAAACATGTAGAATCCTCATTCAAAAATGAGTAAGAGAGGAAGTTTCATCGAATTTTGAGACAGTCAAAAGTTTTCGTACTTTCCGACCAAAGAAGGCAAAAAAAGGACGAGCGCCCTTTTTGAAGCAAATCGATGAATTTTAGAAAACTAACAAAACATCTAGACTCCTCATTCAAAAATGAGTAAGAGAGGAAGTTTCCACGCAATTCCGAGACAGTCAAAAGTTTTTTGTACTTTCCGACCAAGGAAGGCCAGAAATGGACGAGCGCCGTTTTTGAAGCAACTGGATAAATTTTCAAAAACTAACCAAACATCTAGAACCCTCATTCAAAAATGAGTAAGAGAGGAAGTTTCCACTCAATTCCAAGAATGTCACAAGTTTTCTTTAATATCCACCTTTTCTGTAAGTCGACATAGAGGCCAAATTGATAGTTATAAGATAAGACAAGGCCCAGAAATAAAAGTACAGAAAAAGGAGATGTCGATGGAATTAAGAGACCCTGGTCAGATTAGTCCTAAGGCTTTGAGATTTCTAAGAATATAAGCCAAGGACATAAATATCATTAAGTATAAAGACCAAGGGCAGTATGGTCATTTGATAAAAATGGCTAAACCAGTAGTCCAAAGTCAAGTTAGAGGCCACGAATAGAAAGTACGGAAAAAGTTGACGCTATTGGGCCGGAAGTCGTAGAATCAGATTTGACCCGGTGGATGGAAGTCGGTAAGAACTTTAGAGTTAAGCGTGCTCACCCTGGATAAATTTTAGGATGGGTGGCCTCCTGGGAAGTTGCCCTGGGAATCAGAAACCAATAGATCAAGGGCCAACAGGTTAAGGGCAAAATGGGAAATTATGAAAAGTTAGATTGTGAAAGGGCATTTTGGTCATTAAGAGAAAGTGTGAGGGCATTTTGGTCATTTGACAAAGTCATAGTCAAAGTCAAAGTCAAAGAGTCAAACAGTTGACCAAAAATTAGAAAAATCCACAGATGCCTAAAAGATAGAGCAGAACTCACTGATTACCAGAGATTCAACCGATTGTTGAAATTCGGTCTGGACGATGAATTATGGAATTTTAAATATTTAATGACTGAAGATATTCATTTAAGGTATTAAGAGTTCTCTAAGACCAGAAACCAGAGTCTAGAAAGATTCAGTGAATTTTATAGTATTTTACAAAATTATTGCCCAAAGTACGATTAAGGCGATTTCCCCGAAAATGAGGAAAAAGGCCCGAAAAATTTCCAATAATAAAATTTATTACAAATATTAATTTGGAACAACTTAGGAGGTATTTTGGAGAAATATGAAGGGCTAGAATATCAACGAAAAATATAGAAAATTGTAAAGCCCTAAAAATGATTTATTCTAAAATTGCTCGTTTTCAGGAGTTTTCGGCAAGATAAAATAATCCTGTAAATTTTGAATGGATCAAGGAGAAATTTGAGGATGATGATTTGAATATAATTAAGAGATAATTATGGAGATTAAAAGAGGGAGAAAACATCTCCAGAAAAGTAGAAAAAGATTTACCGGAATAAAGTTAAGTTTACCGGTAAAAAGTGCAATCGGTAAAAGTAACCGAATGGGGTCCGGTTTGGCTAACCAAACCAGATTTTTTCACCCATGTGCAGCCATCATGAGCCACTTTTGAGGAGCCAATGAGAAGCACACAAATTTTGGATTAGTGGCATCATTTTCAACCTTTAGATTAAACTTACTAGTTAAGACAAAATCTTGGCCATTCATTTCTTATCAAGAGATTAAATAAATAAGACATTTTTCTCTTTCCTTGGCCATTTGCACGAAATCTTGGCTGCAAAAAGAAGAGGAAGTGATGCCATGGAAGCTTGAGGAAGAAGAAGAAAAGCTTGAGGATCTAACAAGGTAAGCTTCCAATAAACCAAATCAACCTATTTTCCTAAGCTTTACAACTCCCTCTTTAATTCTATCGGTTTATTTTCTTGAATAACTCTCTCTTTTGGAAGATTGGAAGGTTAAGGCTCTTGAGTTCCAAATGAAAAAGAGAGGGCTTTAAGGAAAATCAAAGGTTGTAAAACACTCCTTGCAAGATAAGGAGTAGATTGGTATATGTTTTGTGATTGTTGGAGTTGTGTATGAAATCGGGGCATGGAGTTACTGTTCACGCAGCACTGTTTGGCATTGTTCATGAAGGAAAATCAATGATTTTATGATGCCCAATTATGGGAAAATGGTTTAGGATTGAGATTTTGCATGTGTGTGAAGCTAGAAGTTGAAAATCACATTTTTCCAATTTATAGAGCAATTTTCGTGCTGCTGCAGAACAGTGAAAAAGGAGTGTGATTTTGATGATTTTGATGCTTCCATTGAGTTTAGAAGGAAAATTTGTGTAGGGTAAAAGTGAGAAATGAATTTGGGAAGCATTAGAAATCCTAAGAGCAAATTTCAAAGTTTAAGGGTGCATAAAAGAGCATTAAGAGTCATATTACGTTTTTATGGTTTTCATGCAAGGTTGATGGCTTGAGCTTGATGGTTATATTCTTGTATAATGTTTAGGAAGATTAAACATCAAAGAACTTGTTGGGGACATTCATCAAGAGAGCTTTAAAGATCAAGAAAAACTAAAGAGACAAGGTAGCAAGACCTTCTAACCCTATGCTTAGTTGCTTTGAAAATGTGTATGAATTATGCATGACTTGTGTTGAAAATTTGTGATGATTGAAAGTGTGAATATGTGCTTTTGTTTGCTATGGCCATATGCATTTCATTGTTACAAGTTGCACTTTTATGAATTCACATTTATATTGAAAGTTGTCATGCAATTTTATAATGTGTGTTAGAAAGTTTTGCTACTGGGATTTCCAAAAATCTCATCCTCCCCCACTAACCATTTTTAGGTGGAAGTATACTCAAGGTTAAGAAGGAAGTGAATGGTTCTTGAAGCAAAGTGGGTATAAAATGTTGTGGAATATGTTATGTACTCTATGTTATTATGTTTAAAGTTGTAATGTAATATGTAATATGACTTGGGTATGTATCATGGACTTATGATAACTAGTATATGCTTTAAGAATGTTTAATTACATGGATTAATGTGGTTATGAAAGGTTTAGAAATAAAAATGATAGGTTATGAAGTTAAGAAAGGTAAATTTTGGTTAAGTGCTGGAAGTAAAGTTAGTCATTTGTCCTACTTTACCCTATCGGAAAACAGAGTAAATGGATTGCAAATGTTCTCAAATTTTATGGACAAAGAGTTCGCATTGCAAGGTTTCTAATGAGCCAAAGATCTCTGGAATTTGAATTTTGTACAGAAAGTTATGACTGTTCAAAGTTTACGAAAAATTATAGAAAATTCTGGGAAAATGAAAAATTACCATATGAACAGTACATTTTCACAAAAGAATTTGTACTAATTGGACCAGTTACTGTTCAAATTAGTATTTTTCCCTCATAAAGGAATTTGTAAGCTTCAAATAGAAGTTGGAACCACTCAATTTTGATTTTTCTAGAATTAGTTATGAATTTTCAAATTGGCCCGAAAAAATGTGAATAGTAACTTTATTAAAAATGAAAGTTTACAAGTGAGTCCCTTTTAACAATTTGAGTTACTTGAGGCCATAATTTGGTTCCAAATCATCATAATGGAAGCTAAGAAGGATAAATAAGAGGTGTCACATTGTTGTGGTATCAGAACAAAGGTTTAAGATTTGACTTGATTTGTAATGCATTATATGCATCATTATTTGTTAAGTTGTGCATTGTTAAATGACATGTTGTGCACTAGTATTCAATATGCAATGCTTTGTTATATTAAATGCTAATTGTTATGGTATATGTTAGTTGCCTCTTATGATGATATGCTAGTTAGTTATGTTTCATATTCATGAGTTTATGAATGAATGTGATTAGCTAAACATGAAAAGTTAAGTATATCAGTGAAGTGTCTGAAAAAGACAGGAGCTGGCACAAGAATTACTAGAATATGCATGGGACAACAGATATGAAGGTCCAGTGTTTGATCTGATTGTTTCTCTACAATGCATACTGGATGCTAACATCCAAGGACTCCGTGAGCATACTGCTCTGCATGGATGAGGGTTTCGACTAGCATATATCCAGTTGTACTAGAGAGGCAAATGAGCTGGATCAGATCGTCCAAGAATCTGTAAGTCCAGTTGAGATGCTGGTACCGAAGGAAGCGCCCCTAGTAAAAGAAGAGGATCCAGAAAGGGAAGATGACCCGGATACAGTTCATCTAGATCAGGAACAAATATGATATTATCACCTCGAGATTCAAGCGAGATGCAAAGGCAACCAAAAGATTAAAGTTTAAACTACATAAATCGACTAGAGGAGATAGTTTACGGGAAAGTTAGACGCCGTTAATGGATTATATTGATCGTACCCTAGAATTACAGAACTACTTTTCTCCTCAAAGACAAAGACTTATTTCGTCAAATAGTAAAGGCCAGAGAGGCCTTTGAGCTTGAGTAGCCGCCAAAGGCGCAGTAGGGACTTCCTCCTTAGTTTAGATTGAAGTTAGAAAGTCCCTTAGCAATATTCTGATAGTCGGAAAGTTCTTAAATCTATTTCCAAAAGAGATCAGCGGACTACCTCCAGAGAGTGAGGTGAAGTTTGCTATTGATTAAGTACCAGGAACGAAGTCGAATTCCAAGACTTGGTATAGAGCATTTTTTTATTAAGAAGAAAGAGATAAAAGAGCAGATAGAGGAGCTATTAGAGAAGGGGATTGTTAGACCTAGTGTCTTACCCTGGAAAGCCCAGTTTTCTTTGAGAAAGGAAAAATAAGAGTTTTAAATTGATCTCAGATCAGGCTATCACTAGCTCCTAGTTAGAGCTAATGACATTTTTTTAGATGGCTTTCCGTACAAGATACGAACATTATGAGTTTATAAGAGTACCATATGGTTTAATGAATGCCCCTGCAGTTTTCATGAACTATCTGAATTGTGCATTTTAACGATACTTGGACTGGTTTGTCGTAGTCTTATAAATGATACCATAGTGCACTCCATATCTTTAAAGGAATATAAAAAGGGCATACGAGAATTTTTATAAAATTGTTTTGAAAGAAAAATTTTTATCCTAAGCTCAGTAAGTTCTAGTTATTAAAGGTGAAATTCCTAAGATAGGTGATCACTCAGGAAGAAGTCGTTGCGGACCGCGTCGAGTAAAGGTAGTATTGAGATCGAATCGGCCTAAGACAGTAAGAGAAGTAAAATTCCTAGGGCACATAATCTCAGGAATGGGTCGTAGTGGACTACGCTAAGTAAAGGTGGTACTGAGATAAGATCTACCTAGGACCATAACCGAAGTTAAGAGCTTTATGGGCCTCGCAAATTATTATAGATGTTTTATATAAAACTTTTCTTGGATTGCCTTGCTACCGATTAAGCTCACTAGAAAGAACCAGTCTTTTTCTATAAAATGACAAGAATATTTATACGTATAATTTAAAGCTGGCAGCGATAGTTTATGCTTTAAAGATATGGAGGCACTAGTTATATGGAGCAACCCTCAAGCTATACTATGATCATAAGAGTCTCAAGTATTTACAAAATTAGAAAGAGTGAACTTGAGACAGTGACGATGGATGGAGTTGCTCAAGGACTATGACTACTGAATAAGTACCAGTCGGGTAGAGTAAAGGTAGTTGCCGATGTCTTAAAGCAGATAGATAACGCAGGTGGCTATAATGATGATAAAAGAGCAAAAGTTGATATAGAACCTCAGAAATTGGGATATATTGAGTTATTTACAGACATGGAAACACTCAGGTCCTTAGTAATATAGAGGATGAGAATAAAGAAACTCGAAAAGAGGATCAGTTTACTACGAGTATAGAGAGTTAGCTGAGTTAAGCAGAGCTAAAGAATTTAATGGAGTCTCTAAGGGAATAATTATGTTCAAAAATAGATGCTATATCCCTCCAAAGCCTGTTGTGAAACGGAGGAAACTAGAT
This sequence comes from Vachellia pachyceras, assembly GCA_025593235.1. NCBI lineage: Eukaryota > Viridiplantae > Streptophyta > Magnoliopsida > Fabales > Fabaceae > Vachellia > Vachellia pachyceras. Next base: position 6,947 of record JANTPZ010155208.1, read on the forward strand.
GAAACTGAGTTTTACTTCCAGAAATGAGATAGAGGAGATGATAGAGGAAAGAATCTCTGATAGTCTAGTAACATTTGAGGTTATTAGACATCCTAAGCTATTAGTAAGCTAGGTTATGATCTTATGCTGGACAAAATACATGTTATCAGAGATAAAGTTATATACATTAAAATCATCTCAAAAGTTCAAAGAGTTACAGAAGCAAAGAGTCAGGATAAGTATAGTAATGGAATCCTGTCTAGTAATTCTAATGCTAGAGGTAAATAGAGGTATAAGGTAAGAATAGTTGAAGTGCAGTTATGATACAAAAGTGCTGACTTGGGCTATAATTTATGCCAGATAAGTATGAGGATGAGTTGGGTAGACGTTGAATAAGTTACGGTTAATTTCTAAAGAAATTAGAAAGTAGATAGTACTGAAAGTGCTAGAGCTGCTAAAAGGCTTTATGATTATTACGAATAAACCGGATAGACTGTGATAGCACAGTGGCCATAGCAGCAGTAGTTCTAATAACCACAATAGACTTCCCAACTTAAGATAGCCTAAGTTCAACAGTAATAAAGGCATAGTACTAGCAGTGGAGTTTGAGGACACTTCATGATGAATTATCTGTTAGTATATAGGGTTAAAATTCTTATATGACAAAAGGTTCCTACGAGAATAAATTGTAAAGATGAAATGACCATGGATGAATTGGTCAAAGAATCTTAAGAGCTACAAAAGGGAAAGTCAGGTAGCTGTCATAATGGTACAGATGATGACAAATAGATAAAGAAGTGATATGCCACACCCGAGAACAGTAAAAGCAAATTATGTAGAACTTAATGATGCCTTGGGCAATAAGACCTGAACTAGTGATATTTCACTATGTTTTCAGGCATCGAAAAAGGGTGTGATTCTCAGGCTAAGTATGTGAATGGAAAATGAAGTCTCAACAGTAAATGACACTGCTATAAAAGTAAGAAAGTTAAGAAAGATTCCCTGATTAGGACAAAGTATGTTGCATTATGATGAGGAAAGGAAGTACCCAATAGAAAGCATACCAGAAAATGCTTTAGCTAAAAAGTATCTCTCTAGAGTTTGGGATGGTGATTTTCCTATGCCAACACCGCAGTTAGGCGTATGATGAGTAAAATCGCCACAGTTAGGCGAGCCACTTCTTGATAGACAGGAAGAAAGGCAGAACCCTGATAGACAGGGATCAAGTGGGACTAATTGCCCTAGCACAAGGCAAGTTACTTCCTGATAGACAGGGAGAAGCATATTCCTGATAGACAGGAATCAGATAGAACTCCAATGGGAAACCATTGTGAGCTTCTCATATTGTCCCATAAGAGAAAGAAAGCAGTAAAAGTAAGGCATATGGAATAAGCCATTTCCAATACGAAAAGAGAGAAAGTAAGTTAATAGCAGTCAACGGCAGAATCCCTTGAATAGTTGGGTACTAGATAAATCAGTAAGATGAACAGAATGCAAGTCCTCTCTCTGCAACATCATGGTAATGATCAGAAAAGAAGTAGTAAGGATTGTTGAATCCTAAGATATAGCAGGTGGACAAAGAACAAACACTGAATGAATAAATGCCTGAGAAGTCAAGTTGTATAGCAAAAGAAATGTGGCATGAGAAATATAAGTTAAGAAGCATGAAAGGAAAAGAGAATGTTCTAGTGAAGTGCAAAAGGAAAAGAGGAATGAGCAAAGCTTAAGAGGACATGTCGGCTTCTATGATTAATCTTGGGGAATTATCAGACTAGCTACCACTGAGGATAAATGACTTAACCTTAACTTATGCTCGATGGTCTAAAGGTTCCAAGGAGTAAAATGGCTCTAGTAACAGAAGTTCCAAAGAAAAGAAGAGGCGATATGCCTCCAGAAGAGCAATAGAGCTCTTAAGGTCTGCAGACCCAGTTAAAGCAAGAAGAGAGCCTTTATATCTCAGAGTCATAAGCGTTATGCTGCTCTTTGGGACATGAGAATGAAATGACCAGGGGCTAAGATTAAGATGAAAAGGCGTCCTCACGATGGTTAGCTAGTACAGAGAGAGTACCCTTGATTATTTCTATAGATAGCTGACTGTCAATTAAGATGAGCTCATTCCCAATTCACTAGGCAAGAAAGTAATGAAAGTAAAGAGTAAAACTGTAAGTCTTGAATAAGTGATAATTAGGCCAGTTAAAGAGAATGATAAGTTGAGAAGTGAAAGATATTAAAAGCTTCACAGGTTGAAGCTTAAAGCCTCCAGTATAAGTATGAGTAATTGATCACGAGGCTAGTTAAGTAGTATGAGAACTAGAATGTAAAGTAAAAGTTTCTCTGAACAATAAAAGCACAAGAGAATCAAGGGAAGTGAGAAATTTTAAAAGTTCCCTATTAGAGTGTTAAGTTCAGGAAGGAATAAGATAACTCAAAGGAGTATTATGTCTTCCTAAAGCCTGCTATGAGGCTATAAGTATGAGTTAAGAAAGGAAGAAAGACAAAGAACCATAGAAATTATACAAACTCACCATGTATTGAAAGAAGAGACCAAGGGTGAGTTAAAAGTAAATAAAAGCATAATTGCAAAAAGTAAACGTCAGCAAAGAATGAGGCTGACTAGATAAAGTGACCATTGAAATTTAGGCAATAAGTAAGATTGCCTCAGAAATGTTATTTTTCATAAGTAATGGTTGAATAGTGAAAATTAAGAAGCTCTAGTAAAGAGAGAGAAGTTGGCATGATTCTGAGATAGTCATAGAACGTCTTAGAATATAAAGCTGAAAAGATGTTATAAAATAGAAATTAATTCATGCCAATAACAAAAGATGACCGTTAGAGTTGAGGTTGGAGAATAAATATCTTTGACGATATCTCCAATAATGAAGATTATATCAGTCTTTAAGGCTAAATAAGCTTAGCCAAAGAGATGTATAGAATGTTTAAAGATGAAAGGATAGTTATGGATTGGTTTTACCCCCAAGCCTGAGTCATGGTGCCAGAAATTTCCTATTTCCTATATGAAAAGGAAGATCTTACAATAGGAAATTATAAAAGTATTCTGGCAAGGACGTACGTCAGAGAAAGTATGTAGAAAAATAGAAAAAAGATGACTCAGATATGTAAATTTCGAGGACGAAATTTATTTTAAGGGGGGAGAAATGTAATATCCCCATTTTCTGTAAACCGACATAGAGGCCAAATTGATAGTTATAAGTAAGACAAGGACCAGAAATAAAAGTACAGAAAAAGGAGATGTCGTGGGATTAAGAGAACCTGGTCAGATTAGTCCTAAGGCTTTGAGATTTCTAAGAATATAAGCCAAGGACATAAATGTCATTAAATATAAAGACAAAGGGCAATATGGTCATTTGATAAAAATGGCTAAACCAGTAGTCCAAAGTCAAGTTAGAGGCCATGGATAGAAAGTACGGAAAGAGTTGACACTATTGGGCCGGAAGTCGCAGAATCAGATTTGGCCTGGTGGATGGAAGTCGGTAAGGACTTTAACGTTAATCGTGCTCGCCCTGGAGAAATTTTAGGATGGGTAACCTTTTGGGAAGTTGCCCCAGGAATCAGAAACCAACAGATCAAGGGCCAAAACGTTAAGAGCAAAATGGGAAATTATGAAAAGTTAGACTGTGAAAGGGCATTTTGGTCATTAAGAGAAAGTGTGAGGGCATTTTGGTCATTTGATAAAGTCAAAGTCAAAGAGTCAAACAGTTGACCAAAAATTAGAAAAATCCACAGATACCCAAAAGATAGAGTAGAACTCACTGATTACCAGAGATTCAACCGATTGTTGAAATTCGGTCTGGATGATGAATTATGAATTTTAAAGATTTAAAGTTGAAAATATTTATTTAAGGTATCAGGAGTTCCCTAAGACCAAAAACCAGAGTCTATGAAAATTCAGTGGAATTTATAGTACTTTACAAAATTATTGCCCAAAGTACGATTAAAGCGATTTTCCCGAAAATGAGGAAAAATGCCCGAAAAATCCCCAAAAATACAATTTATTACAAAAATTAATTTGAAGCAATTTAGAAGGTATTTTGGGGAAATATAAAGGGCTAGAATATCAATGAAAAATATAGAAAATTGTAAAGCCCTAAAAATGATTTATTCTAAAATTGCTCGTTTTCAGGAGTTTTCGGCAAGATAAAACAATCCTGTAAATTTTGGATGGATCAAGGGGAAATTTGAGGATGATGATTTGAATATAATTAAGAGGGAATTATGGAGATTAAAAGAGGGAGAAAACATCTCCAGAAAAGTAGAAAAAGATTTACCGGAATAAAGTTAAGTTTAACGGTAAAAAGTGCAATCGGTAAAAGTAACCGAATGGGATCCGGTTTGGCTAACCAAACCAGATTTTTTTCACCCATGTGCAGCCATCATGAGCCACTTTTGAGGAGCCAATGAGAAGCACACAAATTTTGGATTAGTGGCATCATTTTCAACCTTTAGATTAAACTTACTAGTTAAGACAAAATCTTGGCCATTCATTTCTTATCAAGAGATTAAATAAATAAGACACTTTTCTCTTTCCTTGGCCATTTGCACGAAATATTGGCTGCAAAAAGAAGAGGAAGTGATGCCATGGAAGCTTGAGGAAGAAGAAGAAAAGCTTGAGGATCTAACAAGGTAAGCTTCCAATAAACTAAATCAACCTATTTTCCTAAGCTTTACAACTCCCTCTTTAATTCTATCCGTTTTTTTCTTGAATAACTCTCTCTTTTGGAAGATTGGAAGGTTAGGGTTCTTGAGTTCCAAATGAAAAAGAGAGGGATTTAAGGAAAATCAAAGGTTGTAAAACACTCCTTGCAAGATAAGGAGTAGATTGGTGTATGTTTTGTGATTGTTGGAGTTGTGTGTGAAATTGGGGCATGGAGTTACTGTTCACGCAGCACTGTTTGGAACTGTTCATGAAGGAAAATGAATGATTTTATGATGCCCAATTATGGGAAAATGGTTTAGGATTGAGATTTTGCATGTGTGTGAAGCTAGAAGTTGAAAAATCACATTTTTCCAATTTATAGAGCAATTTTCGTGCTGCTGCAGAAAAGTGAAAAAGGAGTGTGATTTTGATGATTTTGATGCTTCCATTAAGTTTAGAAGGCAAATTTGTGTAGGGTAAAAGTGAGAAATGAATTTGGGAAGCA
>JANTPZ010155209.1:0-12793 GCA_025593235.1 Vachellia pachyceras
CCAATGCTCGAGTACTGTCAATACTTTGATACAACACTCGAGTGACTCCATGAAGTATTGAATCAACTTGTTCAAACTTAGATTCTGAAATCATTTTTTGCAATCTTTTATCATAATTTTGTTATCATCAAAACAAGGTTCCAACAAAGACAGTCTGGGAAAGTTCGCCACAGCTAAAGTTCAAAAAAGACAAAGCATGAACTCTAGGGAGAGGTTCGCCGTGATGAAATCTCATGTTCGTCATGGCGAATATCGCGTAGCAGCAACTAACCAGGCTCCAAAAGGAAAATAAACCTGATCCACCTTCTTGGATCCGTCCTTAGACGGTTATTATGACCTAAATAGGGTAAGTGTCGAAAGAGAAGGAGGGGGAGGAGGCTGAGAACCATTCCATTCCCATTTTTCTCATTTCTCTACTCATCAAAACTCTACTACCATTCCATTTCATCCCGAATCTATCATGATGCTTCAATCTTCCATTCGGAGTTTGATTTTGCACCATATGAGTAGCTGAGCATCTCCCTTCCTCTTGGAGATGAAGATAGCCTGAATTCAAAGTGCTAAAAGGGGAGTATTAGTTATCAATCTGCATTTATGATATGGATTACATAGTTTCTGAGTTAGGACTTGTAGTTTGTATGTAAATGCTTGGTCTCGGTCGAGCCAAACTTGGATTAATTGTGTATTGAACTTGTTTTGTGATTGATTTGTTCTCTTCTATCTTCCTAGTTGTGCTTGATTTTAAAGGAAATGATGTGTTGCGTTGAATTTGTCACTTTGCAATTTCCGTACACACATAAGTGTTTTTAAAGGATTTCATGGAATGGAGTTCATTACATGGAATTTCTGACCCAGTTGTTGGGGTTTTCATTATGAAACTTAGTGCAAAAACTAATACTTTCCCTAATCTATTGCGAACTATGATGGCCATATTCATTTTCAAGAGGAATCCATCATCAAACACTTTCACACCTAAATCTTGTTTTGTAGCTTCCTCTTAATTCAAAAATACCAAAAAATAAATTCTATTTTGTATTTAGCATTTAGGCACATGATTATTTTAAATAAAAAAAAGCGTCCAATTGCAAAACTAACTTAAACACAAGCTAAATCTAGTAGTACACAAAGCTCCGGAGAGAACAACCCTAGGGTTGCACCCTGTGTATCCTTGGAAATCACAAATATTTTGATCCATTTTTAAGGGCTAGACAACGACAAAATTTTATAATATGTGGCTTCGTCGGATCAAAAAAATGGTGTCGTTGCCGGGGAGCTAAGTGCCATTAGTTTAGATTGTGTTTTTGTTTGTTTATTGCACTTTTGTTTGTTTATTTTGTATTTTGTGTATAGTATAGGATCAATTTATGCATATCATAGCATTGCATTTTAGGAAGACCAGCATTTACACTAGCTTTCATTTGCATTTTGCATAATTTTTGCATTTTCGCCAGGACCAATCTCCATTTTTACCGTGATGTACGTGAATTCCACATAGAAACACCTTCTCATGTGAAGTGCGCCGCAGCTAAAGTTGTTTTTGTTGCAACGTAACTTGCATTGTGAACGAGAGATTCCTCTCGGGTATTCTTCACCGCGACTAAAGTATAATTTCGCCGCTGCCAAAAAGCTGAATTTTCACCTGTTTACCCTCTCAGGTACTGTTCACCACGACGTAATATTACTTTTGCCGTAGCTAAAACTTCTTTTCACACTTAATCCATTTGTTTCATTTCATTTTCAATACACACATACATTTCAATCATACATATCTTTCATACATATTCATTCACGCACTCACACATACCCTACTTAATTTTTTTAGTGTGTTTCAAATTGTTTTAGCTTGCTCCTGCCTTGATTTTTCCTTTGTATGCCCAAAAAGAATCAGTTAGAACCTTAAGATCCTGAGATTGAGAGAACATTGAGGGAGAGACGTAAGGCTCACAAAAGAAAAGAGAAAGGCAAGGTAGTTAGATAATTAGGTACAGAAGTAGGAGAGTCTAGTATAGGACAAGTAGATAATTTAGGAGAGTTTGTAGAAAATATAATGGCTGAGAATCAAACCAACCCCCCAAAATTAGAACATAAATGAAAATCAACCAGGGAATGGTAATAGAAGAAATGGTGAAATGGAAAGAATAAGGGACAACAATGGAAACAATAGAAGAAGGACTAGTAGAGAAGCCACAACCTCTGCTGTGAATTATGATCCATTTATTGCTGCTTGCCCTAATTATGATGTTAATTTTGAGATTAAGGGATTACTAATTAATTCTCTTCCTAAATTTCATGGCTTTCCAGGAAAGGATCCATACATCCATTTGCAATCTTTATCTATGATTTGCCAGAGCATGAAACCAGTTGTAGCCTCGCTTGACCAAGTTCTATGGAAGGTATTTCACCTATCATTGGAAGGGAAGGCAAGATAATGGTTCATGAGTCTTCTAAGGCATGTGGCAAATGCCTATCAAAGCTGGGGTAACCTAAGGAAAACATTTTTGGAAAAGTATTTCCCAGCATCAAGGACATCATCTATGAGAAAGGAGATCTATTCCACACGTCAAGAGTATGATGAGTCATTGTATGACTACTGGAATAGATTTCAAGACCTTCTTTCCTGATGCCCTCACCATTGAATTCTAGATGAGAAACTAGTTCAGTATTTCTATGATGGATTGAAAAGTCAAGAGAAAGGAACGCTAGATGCAGCTGCTAGAGGATCATTCATAAATTTGACTGCCGAAGAAGTTTGGGAACTTATAAAGAAGATAGCTTTGAACCATCAACAATATAGTGTAAGAGACACTAGGGCTGCCCATGAAATTGGAACATCAAGTGCTCATATTAGGAGAATGGACACCCTAGAATCGAAGGTCAATTCATTGGAAAGTAAAGTTACATCCTAGTTGTCTCTAATCACTGCTTAGTTGAAGAGCTTGAATGCTGATGGATTAACTGCTCCAAGTTGTGAGACTTTTGGGTCAGTAATGCATATCATAAGTGTGTACCCAAGCTGATTTGAAGAAGTATCTGCAATGTATCATGGGAGACCAAACCAGAAATAGGATTCCTACTCCAACACATATAATTAAGGTGGAAATCCAACCCAAAGTTTAGTTGGAGGGGTGAAGAAGCCAGTAGTTAGAGATTTCAAAGAAATGGAGGAGTTGGACCATCTAGCTCCAACATGCAACATAACAATCAACAAGCCTTGAGTGTACAACTAAAGGAAGATACAAATCAGCTTCTTCAAAATATGCTGATGTTACTCAAGGAAGAGAAGGCTTCCACCGCTAACCAGCTCAATTCATTAGCTTCATTGATTCAGAAAGATTCCTCAAAGAATGACGCGAGGTATGCCTTTTTGGAAAAGAGGATGGAGCAAGGGAGACAAAAGCTGAGAATATGAACTCATTTGCCACTCAACTCTCAAATACTTTAAGTGAACAACAAGTAAGGAGTAGTGGCTCCATACCTTCAAACACCATCATCAGTTCCAAAGGATTAAATGCCATCAATTTGAGGAGTGGGAAGCAAGTGAAGTTTAATGATGAGGAAGAAGAGGAGAAAGAAGAAGAGGCGAGTGAATATGAAAGATTGACACACCCCACAACCCATGGAAGGAAAAGTGAGAGTGCCAAAAAGGAGGAATTGCTGCTGAAAAGAGAGTTTTCCTTACCAAAAGAAGAAGAGAAAATGGCTTCGGAGAATGAGACAAAGAGAACAAATCAGAAAGAAAGAAAGCATGGTTCTACCTCATCGAAAGGTAAAGAGGTAAACATTGATGAACTCCCTTTTCCCAATTCATATCTTATGAGTAAGAAACTTGCTAAAAAGAAACATGAAGAGGAAGTTTATGATTTGTTTAGCAAAGTAGAGGTCAATATTCCATTGCTTGACTTAGTAAGAAAGGTCTCTACATATGCTAAATATCTTAAGGACCTGTGCACCAACAAAAGAAAGTTTAGGCCAAATGAAAGGGTCCAAGTAAGCTCCAATGTTTTAGCTTGTTTAAACCCCAAATTCCAATAAAATGTCAAGACCCTGGATCCTTCACTATCCCTTACACTATAGGTAAAATAACAATAGGGAGAGCGTTGCTAGATCTAGGGGCCGCAATTAATGTGATGCCGAAGTCTTTTTATCGAGCTTTAGGAGTAAAAAATTTGAAGCCTACATCTGTAGTACTCCAACTAGCAGATAGGACAATTAGGTATCAGGACGAGGTTGTAGAGGACATTCTGGTAAAGGTTAAGGACTTAGTTTTTTCCTGCTAACTTTTATGTGCTTGATATGTCTAAAGAATCCATTAGTGAGTCCACCTTGATAATGGGTAGACCCTTCTTGAGGACTGCTAATACTATTATTAGCATGAAAGAGGGTAGCATATCAATGGAAGTAAGAGAAAGTAAGATCCAATTCAATATGTATGAAGCCACGAGACATCCATATGAAGACTATTCATTGCTGAGTGTCAATGCCATTGATGTTTTTGTTGATGATGCATGTCTTGAATTGGAATTGAAAAATGAACTTGCATGTTCACATCATTTATCATATGCATCATTTGCTGAAAAAGATTCAGAAATTCCTTTTGAACCCCCTGATCTACCATGGGTTCGTTTGGATAGCCCGTTGGGAAAACGGACACAGATTCCGAGGTAGTTTATGTGAGAGGAATTTTGTCTCGGTAAGCACACCCGTTGGCAAAATGGGTAAACCAAACACACCCCATTTTGTTCTTGTAAAACCATAGGAATATGCACTCATATCATATCAGTTGATAGCATATTTTCCATACCATACACACATTCTATGAATATCTCTAACAAGTGCATGAATACCTTACCCTGTATAAATAGTGATGACACTTCTGGAAAGGGTATTTCATTTGATTTTGCAGGACCATTGAACAAGACTTCACCTGAGCCGGTTGTACCTATACATGCGATGTTTGGACTTACCAAAGATGAGCATGGGGACACCGAAGAAACTTGTAAGCCGCCATAATTCTCATATTGTTCCTTTTCCTCACATGATCATTTACTTTGAACTTTTGATGATTATATTGTGAATATGAATGATTCAAGTGTGGGGGAGGAACATTGCCAGGAGTGGTGGCTTAGTTGTTTTTATCTATCGGTATTATTTTGAGTTCAATAAACTTCCATGATTTGTAATTGGCTTGTCTTCAAGAGGTTTGTACTTGAAGGGGACTTGCTTGGATGTTTGAGGATGTGCATAATGATTGGTTGAAGTTCTAGGCTTGAATGCTCACTGTGGTCTTGTGTTTTCATCTTTGTGTGTATTTCTTCTCTATGATGTTCCGTCGCAACGAAATACAATTTTCACTGTGGCCAAACTTGTTTTCTTGAGTATGTCCTCTCGGGCAGTGTTCGCCATGATGGATTGCATTTTTCGTAGTGGCTAAACTTCGAGACCGTTTGTCTTCCCAAAATTTTCGCCACGACCAAAAATTGGTTTCACCACGACGAAAATCGCATCTCTTAGTCTTGCGCCAGTCTTTTCATTTTAAAGTTCATTCATTATTTCATAACTTTAGCAGTCATTTTCTGCTCTGATGTTACCATCCGTGTATTTCTCCGTTTACCGTCGCAATCCTTGTGTTTCTACGCATCACTACCATCATACCATCTAGAGTAAGTTATTTAACTCCTTATTTTTCCGTTCCATTTCGTTTTATTTCAAATTTTGTTTAGTGTTTTTTACTGTTGTTGCTGTTCAAGTTCTGTAATTTTTGCCGGACAAAAATGAGGGTTAGCCTCAATGAAGTTTAAATTTCGCCGTGACTAACCCCAATTTTCGCCAACTTGAACTGCAGTTTGTTTTCACTTGTATTGACTTGTATTTTCATTGTTTTTCTTTTCCATTTGTTGTGTCGATCTAGTCACTATGCCTAGGACCAAGCTACCTAATGTAGTAGATCCTCCAAGCCCTGAACCAGAATCAACCTAGTCCTTTGAGGACATTTTAGAGCTTACTCAGAAGAGTCCTTTGGTTAAGGAACGCTCATTTCCATTAACACCTGCTGACCACCCTTTCGTTCGTAGATTAACTGAGTCTGGCTTCACTGGCCTTATTCACGAGTGTACCCAGGGTAACCTCGCATTTGCCCATTACTTTTATGCCATCTGTCTACATGGGTCTGCACTTTTCATTGACTGCCGAGGAACCACATTACAGCATGCGATGAATCGCTATACTATCGGAGTCCACTTCGCTTTACCCATTGCAGAACATGATCATTACGTTCAGTTCATGAGCCAGTTCCCTGAGGACTCTATTGCCGAGACTCTATGTCTTATTGGGATGGGTTGGCATACTCCTTGTAAATATGAGATGTACATTCGTCAATCTGAGTTCCGTCTTGAGATTAAACCCTTCATCCACCTAGTCTGCAGTAACATCCTCCCCACTAGCCACTTAGCGAACCTTACAAAGAAGCAAGCCCTCTGCATTTACATGTTGATGCAGGGGATCGGTTTCGACGTATCCACTCTCATTTACTCTAGCCTTCGTGTTATCATCCTCACTTCTAAAACTATGAAGGCAATCATTTTCCCGCATCTCATTTCTGATATGTTCACTGAGTTAGAAATCCCGAGTACCCTGAGGAACATCTGTTGCCCCTACCCCTGTTTTTATTTATGAGAGGATCCTTCGAGCTCCCGCTCCTCAGCCTGAGCCCCACATTGACATTGACGATCTGCTGGCTGAGGAAAGGAGGCTCCAGCACCCCAGGCACCAGACGTTCATCCAGCATCTCCAGCCCCCGTTACACTTGAGAGTTTGGCTGCTGATTTCCAACAATTCAGAGTCTAGATGCTTCAGCAGTTCGAGAGGGATCGGAGATATCGCAAGAGGATGAACGCCTTGATTGCACATAGCTTGCATTTTCAGCTGCCTCCAGAGGAGGATGATCTTAGCGGTGCAGAACCTTCAAGAGCTGGACCATCTGGAGAGGGTGGAGCAGCAAAGGGAGCTGAGGAGGAGGCTGCTGCGGAGGTGGATTCTGAGGGTGACTCAGCTATAGATGTATAGGATTAGTTTTCTTTTCTGTTGGACTTTGATATAGTTATACTGGATGATTTTGTGAACTTATTTTGTTCTTACAGCTATATATATGGATGTTTCCTATGTTAGTGTATGATTTAACCAAGAGGGGGTGAATTAGTTAGTTTTTAAAATTAAAAACTTAATCGCAGAAATTAAACGAAATCACAGGTGAAAGCAGAGAGATGAACAAAAGTGATTTATACTGGTTCGGTTCACCTGACCTACGTTCAGTCCTCAGAGCACCTTTGAGAGTTCCAATCTACTAACTAATCACAAATCAGCCCACCGAGCCTTTACAACAGGGATTCTCTCTCCCCCTCACACTTTGCACGAAAACAGAGTCTCACATACTCTATTTTTCTGTCTCAACTCAGCCCAACGATCTCAAGGTCCCAACCTTGAATTTCTCACAATAATACAATGAGAAATATCAATATACACTCTCTGGAAAGAGTCAATGGATAAATACTGAAGTTCACAAAAATTATGAACAAATCAACAGAAAGTATTGACAGAGCATAACAGCGTATTAAGTTCGTTCTTCGTCGTCTCTCCTTTTTTTTTGTCTTTAAAGCTTCTTGATTTATAGTTGAGAATCAATTCAATAGCCGTTACACAGAGTCTAAATGTCCGTTTAGAGAGAAGATATGTATTCATTACTCACAGCTTTTGCTTTCGTCATTCTGCCATGAATGTGCATCTCATCTGTTGACGGCAAAGACTACACAGATGACCATTAATGCTGAGTGCTGGAGACATTCTTTGTTAAGCCCATGCCTGTTTAATGTGTAAAATAAAATATATTTATGAGAGCAAGTGATGAAATTCAAAATAGCAAGCATGAAAACGGAAAGCTCTGGTACTCTATGAGTAGCTGTGTCAGAGAAAAATGCAACTCGAGTTTTCAACATCTCATAACTCGAGTTCTATAACATGCTTGGAAAAATTGAATTCAAAACTTCAAGTTTTCACTACAAGTTTTGTGAAACTTCAAGTTTTGAAAATTGGAACTCGAGTTCTATTACATGCTTGGAAAACATGAATTCAAAACTTCAAGTTTTCACTGCAAGTTTTGTGAAACTTCAAGTTTTGAAAATTGGAACTCGAATTCAAAACTTCGAGTTTTCACTGCAAGTGTTGTGAAACTTCAAGTTTTGAAAATTCGAACTCAAGTTCTATTACATGCTTGGAAAACTTGAATTCAAAACTTCAAGTTTTCATTGCAAGTTTTGTGAAACTTCAGGTTTTGAAAGTTGGAACTCGAGTTATATTACATGCTTGGAAAACTTGAATTCAAAACTTCAAGTTTTCACTGCAAGTTTGTGAAACTTCCAGTTCTAAAAAACTGAAACTCGAGTTCTATAACATGTTTGAATACTTCAAGTTTTCACTGCAAGTTTGTGAAACTTCCAGTTCTGAAAAACTGAAACTCGAGTTCTATAACGTGATGGGAAAACTTGAAGTTGGAACTTCAAGTTTTGACTTCCAGTTCTGTACGCACGTTATGGAACTTCAAGTTTTGAAAACTTAGGACTCGAGTTTTTGAACTTGATCACAAACCTTCTTTTCAAAACTTCTAGTTTCAATATCTAGTTTTGGAAATAATTATAGAAATTGAGTTTGCAAAAACTATGACTCGAGTTTCAAAACCCCTTTGACAGATTCAACACAGTTTCACAAACATCGAACCAGATTCCAAATCCTGCAAAGTTTTGACTTCAAGATTTTCTTCAGGAAGCTCCAAAAACTCATTAAACTCTATTTTCATCTTCAAGAAATAGTTTTGAGCATCCAAATGAATCTTAGATGAATGGTAACTCAAATTATGATAACATAACATCTATTTGAGATATTTTAACCACATCATCTTTCAGTTAAAAAGAATGCACAAATATAGTCATAAATCAATATGGATTATGAAAACCTTGATTTATATTTGACATCATCAAAACTAATCATGTCTAACATCCTATGCTATTTTCCTACATTGCATTGCATGCTTGCATGAATGTCCGGTTTTGCTTGTGAATTCCGCGCTTTCTTTGTGATTGTTAAATCTTTACTTCCAATCATTGAGGACAATGTTTAATTTAAGTGTGGGGGAGATTTAGGATTTAAGTTTTCCAAGCAATACCTTGATTTTAAAATGCAACAAAATTGTTTATAAGGGTTAAATGTTGGGCTTTTTTGCTTAAAACTTTGGAAATTTTCAAGTTTCTTAAAATTTTTGTGAAATTTTTTTATTTTCCAAAGGTTTTAAACTGCATTTTTGCTCTCGGGCAGTTTTTGCCGCGGCGAAAGTAGTCAAAATAAGGCAATTCATCTCTCGGGTGAGTTTCACCGCGACCATCTTATGGTTGCATCGTGGCGAAACCACTTACACATAGAACCATCCTCTCGGGTGTGGTTCGCCATGACCAACTTCTTGGTTAGCCACGGTGAAACTTCAATGCATATAAAAAATTTAGGTTTTGAATTTTGAAATAAAAGGTTCATCTTACCTTTATGCCTTTAACACTCCTAAGCATATGAAACCATAATTTTCAAGGATAATGCATTGGGAAGTTGATGCATGATTTCAAGGATAAAGTTTTTGGTTAATTACATTTTTCAAGTTATTAGCAAGTGATAAGAGTAGATGCAATTTTAAATTGACCATTAGCATTTTTAATTCTTGAGACTGTTTAGTTGAGACATTAGCCTTGTCGTGAAGATAATTGGGCCTAATTTCATTTGATTAGTATGTAATCTCCCTAGAACTTGTCTTGATTCTTAATTAAAACTTTATGATCCAATATTCTGTGAAAAGGATAGGGCCCTTCATTTCAAAACCATCTATTTTGCCCAAACACAAACCCTTCATAACTTAACCGTTGTCACCCATTTTGAGCCATTCACTCTTGAAAACCAGCATTTGGGAACTACAATTTTTTATATATATGCAAGCATATTGTGATCAAATTGTGGTTCATACTATTTGTTGTTCTGTTAAAAGACAAAAGAAAGAAAAAAACATATATATATATAAAGGGGAAGAGAAGAGAAGAAGAGAAAAGAAGAGAAAAGTAGTATATTGTCTAAACATGAATTTCTCTAAAGTCTTGCAAGTGCAATAATATGTTTAATTTCCTTTAGTGTTGTGTATTCAAGGATTTCTTTTCATTATCATTATTTACAACCCCCATCATCCATCTTAAACCCTAAAGTCCTCTTGATTCACATTATATTGATCTTGTGGTAGAGAGGTAGAATAATTACAAGCATATGGTAGAGATACGAATAAGCAGACATGAGTGAAATTGTCCTTACAAAGTAAGCTGAGAGAGAAACACTTCTACCTTTTGAGAGGATGTCTCATTTATTCAGTCTCTTGAATTGAACTCTCTCAGGGACCGATTTACTATTGTCTCTGTCATTATCCTTATTAATTTCTTGATAAATGTTTTTGCTGAATTCTATATTCCTAGAGTCATGACAATATATATTCTTGATGCATTAATCACTTTAAAGTTTTTAAAAAGCTTTGTCCAGGAGCACAAAGGTTTGAGTGTGGGGGAATTCGATGGAACCTTGTTTATACCACTTTTGTAATTGAATTTCCAGAGTTTTTGATTCAATTTTAGTCCTTTATTACCCTTCTTGTGCTTAATTTAAGATTTAGAGTTATTGAATTGGATTAGTATAATTTTGGGTGCATCTGCCATGAATAATGATACAATTGTGCTTAAATTCCATCATGAGCAAATGATACTTCAAATATTTGCTATTTCATTTCAGGAACTCTAAATATCAACATGAGAAGATAGTCTGGGAAAGTTCGCCACAGCTAAAGTTCAAAACAGACAAGAATGAACTCTAAGGAGAGGTTTGTCGCGACAAAATCTCATGTTCGCCGCGGTGAATATTGCGCAGCAGCGACTAACCAGGCTCCAAAAGGAAAATAAACCCGACCCGCCTTCTTGGATTCGAGCCTGGACAGTTATTATGACCTAAATAGGGTAAGTGTCGAAAGAGAAGGAGGGGAAGGAGGCAGAGAACCATTCCATTCCCAATTTTCTCATTCTCTCTACTCATCAAAACCCTAATACCATTCCATTTCATCCCAAATCCATCATGATGCTTCAATCTTCCATTCAGAGTTCGATTTTGCACCATATGAGTAGCTGAGCATCTCCCTTCCTCTTAGAGATGAAGATAGCCTGAGTTCGAAGTGCTGAAAGGGGAGTATTAGTTTTCAATCTGCATTTATGATATGGATCACATAGTTTCTGAGTTAGGACTTGTAGTTTGTATGCAAATGCTTGGTCTCCGTCGAACCAAACTTGGATTAATTATGTATTAAACTTGTTTTGTGATTGACGCGGTAGAGTGAAGTCTCACTTCTACCTATTCAATGAAATCTTTGTTGTTCTCTTCTATGAAATCACAAATATTTTGATCCATTTTTAAGGTCTAGACAATGACAAAATTTTATAATATGTGGCTTGGTCGGATCACTTAGTTTTCTACACTCCCACAAACCAAAACCAAAAAGAAATTTTATTTTGAGTATTTCTTTTATGATTCAAGTTTTAGAAGCAAACAAGCCCTTTCATTACAATGAATTCAATCCACAAGCTAGTTGAACTAATTGCGCCTAAGGCTCCGTAGAGAACGACCCTAGGGTTGCACCTTATAGTGCAATCCTTGGAAATCACAAGTGTTTTAATCGACTTCTGAGGCCTTTAACAACGACAAGTTTGTACTCTCGAACATGGCAGGATAAAAAATGGCATCGTTGCCGGGAAGCCTAACAATCAGTTAGGCTAGCTTATGCCATTGGTTTGTTGTTTTTGCATTTTAGTAGCTCTGATATTACATTTGTTCATAGTATAGGTTTACATTATGCATAGCATGGCATTAAGTTTCTGGAAACACAGAACAAAGATATTGGTTTTCTTCTTCATTCTGCATTAGTTTCCACATTTTCACCGCGGCCAATTTTCTTTTACAACGAAAAATACCTATCGGTGCATTTTCACCACGACGAAAACACATATTCGATCATCAAGTTTTATTATTAGTCACGTGATCTAAAGCACCGAAGTCTATAATCCAACATTCTGCTGGACATAGTGTAACACTCCTTATTTTCCCCTAGAAGCTTCATATTAGATCACTATTGAACCACTTTAGGGCCTTGGATAACTCAAATTGACCAAAGAAGTGGGAAAAAAATTTTCAAAATGGAGTTACTATTCATTTGGTCCAATTCATAACTAATTCTAGAAAAATCGAAATTGAGTGGTTCAAATTTCTATTTGAAGCTTATTAAGCGATCTATAGGAGAAAAATACTTACTGGTTTCAAAACTTTCCTAATCGATACAGTTAATTCCGTGAATATCACTGTTCATTTGGTAACTTTCCAGTTTTCCAGATTTTTCTCTTAACTTTGAAAAATCATAACTATTTATCTACACATCCATATTTACCAAACTTTGGCTCATTTTAAAGCTTAGGATGTGCAGTATTTAATTAAGCTTCAAGTCATTTGGACTTTGTTTGCTATTTTTCATTGTCACTTGAAAAAGGGTAGATTCTAGGGTTGTTGGAACCCCCTTACTTAAAACTTAACTTTTCTTTAAAAAAATTTACCAAAACTCTTTTTGGTTAAAACTCAACCTCTAGCAATGCATGATTACTTATCTAACATTCCTTAGCATTTTAGTATGTTC
>JANTPZ010155213.1:0-10111 GCA_025593235.1 Vachellia pachyceras
ATACTCGAGTGTTGCAAGACTAATGCTCGAGTGTTGGATAGTAAAACCAGTGTATGTTTGAAATTTTGAAACTTTGTAAATCACTACTCAAGTGTTCATCCAAAAACTTGAAGTGAAATTATTTGAAATGTCACAATACTCGAGTGTTGAAAACATACTACTCGAGTGTTGTCACTTCTCCTACCATTACTCGAGTGTTTTGATGGAAGTGTTGTGTTTGAGAAAAAGAGTGCTCGATACTCGAGTATTCAAAAGTCAATACTCGAGTGTTGTGCTTGAAGTGTTGTCTTT
Organism: Vachellia pachyceras; assembly: GCA_025593235.1. NCBI lineage: Eukaryota > Viridiplantae > Streptophyta > Magnoliopsida > Fabales > Fabaceae > Vachellia > Vachellia pachyceras. Next base: position 292 of record JANTPZ010155213.1, read on the forward strand.
TGTTTGAAAACTTTGCCCGATACTCGAGTGTTGAAAACTAGCACTCACGTGTTGGCAACACTTCCTCCACAACACGAGTGTTATGCTTCAAGTTCAAGTATTTTGACTCAATACTCGAGTGTTAAAGTTCAGAACTCGAGTATTATCAACACTTTCAATAAAAACTCAAGTGTTGTCTGAAAGTATTGATTTTTAACTTATGAAAAACCTTGATACTGAGTATTCTCAATACTTTCATACAAACTTGATGATTTGATCACAGAACTCGAGTGTTTCACTAAGAACACTTAATCATCAACAATTTAAGCTTTATGATTCCTGAAATCATTTTTTTATCATCAAAATAAGGTCTCAACATTCTCCCCCTTTTTGATGATGACAAAAACTTTTAAAATCAGAATGAGGAATTATGAGCTTAAATTTTCAAAGATGCATTTCGTGAAAGCAGAGAGACATAACTACTGAAATCATTCTATCATTCATATCATAAGTCATAAACATAGATCATAAGAGTTATCAAATACAAAACATAAATAACAAAAGCATATCTGATTTTCTTTCTCCCCCTTTTTGTCAGCAATCAAACAAGGGGTGAGTGAGGGGAAGAGGGAGTAGGCTCAGATGAAGGCTCTGGAACAGGAGTGGGCTGAGGATCAATAACAGGATCAGATGGAGCTACTGAAGTCAAAGGAGGAGCAGGTATAGGCTGAGGCTCTGGGTTGAGGATGGAAGAAGAGAAATCAATCAAAGCCAGCATAACATCCGTACGAGGATCCTCAGGTGAATGAGATGGAGGAGGAGGAGGAGGAGTAGCAGATAAAGATGCGTGAGATTCTCTGATGAATTGCTCTATAGATCCAACTCTGTCATCTAACTCACCCACTTTCTTTACCTAAGTGTCAAATTTCTCCACGAAAGCATCCCTGAACAAAATGAGGTCCCTAGATAAGGATGTGACAGCCGTATCAAGTGATTTCCCTGAGAAATAATCCCCTGTAACCTTTAATGCATTCTTTAAATAATTCTGAGTCTGAGTCTGGAATGCAATCATAAAAGTTTCTCCCATCCTTCTGAATTCTGTCTCCATGTAAGTCTGCAAGGCTGCCTAAGCAAAAGATGGAGCAGGGGATGGCTGAGGTGGTGCAGATGATTGAGCCTCATCCTGTCTTTTGGATGTGGCAGATGTGGTTCTTCTTTTCTTGGCAAGCTGAGATTGAACTTTCACCACATCAATATTCATCCTGTGGAAGTGCTGAGCAGAAAATAGGATAGGTTTCTCAACTTTCTCCACTATATACCATACCTGATGAACATCAAGTATGCGAGAAACGAGGCAAGGGTATGGTACTGTCATTCTTTTGGAGTTTGAGAACCTAAACCTCCACATTTCATTGAACTCAAGTTGTCCAATGTTTCTCTTCTCCTTAGCCATTATTGAAGCTAGAATGTGATAATCTCCATGAGCCAAATGAGTATAATTCTTGCTTTTGTTCACTAAACATCTAGAATAGATATAGTGAATGGTTCTCTGTATGATAGGCATGGAAGCAGGATCAAAAGATAACTTGCCTGGATATTCTTCCCTAGGTCTCAGCAACTCAAACATCTCCTCTTCTGAAAAATCCTTTAACTCTTTATCAAATTCATGAGTCCCAAGATAATCATTAATATCAGTAGCAGTAATATTAATCACTGTCCCTCTAATTCTAGTGACCATGGAATGATGAGTAATTTTTCCCTCTTCATCTGTTAAAGAGTTGGATTTCATGTTGTTGTAGAAAATCCTCACCATCTCAGGGGAATATGGTAAGTTAATCTCAATCAAATTCTTATAATGCTTCATGTAATCAGTCACATCAATGCCTAAGTTCTTAATCTCCTCCGAATTCACATATATTCCAGGGCATAATGCACGATTTTTGTACTTTACTTCATATTCATCCGGCTTAGTAATGTACAAAGTTTTGTTATTGTAATCCTTAGGAATTTCAGGTAACGATACCTTTTTAGAGCCTTTCTTTGAAGATTCCCCTGGGTCACTGATTCTTCCTCTTCTTTTCCTCTTCAAACTTGAAATTAACTTTCCCGGAGAGATGCTTTCAGTATCTGAATCAGAAGCTTGAGTTGGAGTTTGTTCTGGGACTGAGGATGATGAAGCAAGAGTCTTCCCTTTATCCTTCTTCATGATAGATTTTAGTTAATCAGACGAAGATTTTCGAACCAAAGGAGCCACTGTTTCATCCTCCTCGGATGGCTCTATAATTCTCACTTTCTTTGAGGATGATTGAGAGTGAACAGGGGTCGAGGATGCTGACTTTGTTTTCTTGGTACGGGTCGTGATGATTCGGGAACAAGATTTGGGATTTTTGTGGAGTTTTGGATGCAAGAAACGACGGGAGCACGAGTGAAGAAAGGTGGGAAATCTGTGGATTAAAGGCATTTTCAATGGAGTAAATGTATGGGTTCTGACGGTTTTTAGTGGTTAAATAGGTATGTAATGGTTTGGGAGAGGTTGCAACTGATCGGGTGATGGGATTTGAGAGAACTCGAGTGAGGAAAATGAGGTTAGGGTTCGAGTACTTGATAAAAGAGGGATTTTGAAGATCAGATGCCCCAACACTCGAGTATTGACACTCTGTACTCGAATGTTGAGATAAAAAACTGCTAAACACTCGAGTGTTGCTATGACAGCACTCGAGTATTGTACCAAAGAAGATGAACAGACAAGCCAGTACTCGAGTATTAGCTCTGAGTACTCCAGTGTTGAGCCTTGCTTGCCAACACTCGAGTATTGATTTTTCAGTACTCGAGTATCGGGGTCCCCTTTTCTTAAAAAAGAACCAGCACTCGAGTATTGCCATGGAATACTCGAGTATCGGAGACCTCTGTCACTAAAACACTTCAACACTCGAGTATTGACCTTTCAATACTCGAGTATTTGAATTCTCAAGTTTAAAATACTCACCATACTCGAGTGTTGAGATTGAACACTCGAGTATTACCTTTACTTTCATTCAATACTCGGGTATTTGACTTCCAATGATGCTTAGTACTCGAGTGTTGGTTTCCAGAACTCGAGTGTTGCTCCTCAAGTCATCACTTGAACCTGAAACTCGAGTATTTTATCATATTAAGCAGTTAACACTCGAGTAATACCTTATAATGCTCGAGTGCTAATTAAAAAATTGTTGAACACTTCCTTTCTCTGCCTCCAGTACTCGATTTTTTCCTTTAAGTGTTTGGTTCAATACCTGCAAAACTTTGTTAAAACACTCCGAAGCTTAAGTTAGTAATGATATAATCATCAAAATAACATTGAATCAACATTATACTTACAATTCATTGGGATTTACCATTCCCAATTCTCTTCTAATATTCATGAATTGTTCTCTGGCCAAAGGTTTTGTGAAGATATCAGCTAGCTGAAGATGAGTAGGAATGAATTCAACTTTGATGTCTTTATTTTGCACATGATCCCTGATGAAGTGATGTCTTATATCAATATGCTTGGTCCTTGAATGATGCACAAGATTCTTTGAGAGATTGATCGTGCTTGTATTATCACAGTAGATGGGAATTTCCTTAAAGATCATTCCCAAATCCTGGAGCTACTGCTTCATCCATAATACTTGTGCACAGCAGCTTACAGCAGCAATATATTCAGCTTCTGTAGATGATAATGATACAGTTGATTGCTTTTTGCTGAACCAGGATACCAGTGCTCCACCAAGGAATTGACATTGACCACTCGTGCTTTTTCTGTCAGTCTTATACCCAGCATGATTAGAGTTTGAATAGGCAATTAATTCTTCACAGCTTCCTTTTGGATGCCATAAACCAAGATTAGTGGTACCACCTAGATATTTGAGAATTCTCTTGACATTTTTAGCATGGGATCCCTTTGGAGCAGCTTGATAACGAGCACACATACCAACACTGAATTGAATGTCAGGTCTGCTTGCTGTGAGATAAAGTAAAGACCCAATCATTCCTCTATATCTTTTGATATCATAGTCCTTTCCATTTGCATCTGCATCAAGAGTGCATTTGAGCTCATGGGAGTATCAACACTTTTACATTGATCCATTCCAAACTTCTTCAACAGCTCTTTGAGATACTTGGCCTGATTGATGAAGATGCCATCTTTCTTTTGCTTAATCTGAAGTCCAAGAAAGAAGTTTAATTCTCCCATCATGGACATTTCAAATTCTCCCTGCATCATCTTGGCAAACTCTTGACAAAGATCATTGTTAGTTGCACCAAAGATAATATCATCAACATAGATTTGTACAATTAATAAATTTGACTTTGAATGCTTAATGAATAGAGTTGTATCCACTTTTCCTCTAACAAAATCTTTCTTGATTAAGAAATTACTTAACCTTTCATACCAAGCTCTGGGAGCTTGTTTCAAACCATAGAGAGCTTTCTTTAGTTTGTAAACATGATTTGGTTTGGAGAGATTTTCAAAACCAGGGGGTTGCTCAACATAAACTTCTTCCATAATGAAACCATTTAAGAAAGCACTCTTTACATCTGTTTGAAAAAGTTTGAAATCCATAATGCAAGCAAAAGCAAGTAAAATACGTATGGCTTCTAATCTAGCCACAGGAGCATAAGTTTCTTCATAATTAATGCCTTCTTCTTGATTATATTCTTTTGCAACCAATCTTGCTTTGTTTCTGACAATGACTCCAGATTCATCAAGCTTGTTCCTGAATACCCATTTTGATCCAATGACTGGATGATCATTGGGTCTGGGTACTAAGTCCCAAACTTGATTCCTTTTAAATTGATTTAATTCTTCTTCCATTGCAATTATCCAATCATTGTCAGACAAAGCTTCCTTAACATTCTTAGGCTCTATTTTTGAAATAAAGGTTGAGAATTGAGCCTCTTGAATAAATCTCTTCCTGGTTTGTACACCCTCATTCACCTCTCCAATTACTTGATTGATGGGGTGATTACGGATGTATTTCTAAGCTTTTGGTTGGGGGATTTAGGAAATTCATCTGATTGGTCATTTTCAAAATCCTGAGAAGGTTGATTATCAAGTGAATTTTCTTTGCTTTGATTTTCAAAACCTTTTGAAATTATAATTTCTTCATCAGCATCATATTTTGGTTGAGGATTAGTTTCAACAAAAACTACATGCACTAATTCCTCTACCACAGAAGTACGTTTATTGAAAATTCTATATGTTTTACTCCTTTTTGAATACCCAAGGAATAAACCTTCATCAGACTTAGGATCAAACTTACCAAGGTTATCCTTACCATTATTGTGGATGAAGCATTTACTGCCAAAGACATGGAGATGAGACAAGTTTGGTTTTCTTCCCTTGAACAGCTCATATGGTGTCTTTCCTAGAGAAGGTCTTATGTATGCTCTGTTTGAGATGTAGCATGCTGTATTCAAAGCATCTGCCCAAAAGACTTGTGATATTTGCTTCTCAGTCATCATTGCTCGAGCCATGTCTGCCAGCACCCTATTCTTTCTCTCAACTACTCCATTTTGCTGAGGACTTCTTGGTGCTGAGAAGTTATGATTGATTCCTTCATTTTCACCGAAGGCAGTAAAGTCTCCATTCTCAAATTCTCCTCCATGATCTGTTCTAATGGAAACAATAGACACACCTTTCTCATTTTGGACCTTTTTGGCAAATACAGTGAACAATTCAAAAGTTTCATTTTTGGAAGCCAAAAATATAGTCCAAGTAAATCTAGAATAATCATCAACAATTACCAAAGTGTATAAATTTCCTCCTAAGCTTTTTACTCTAGCTGGACCCATTAAATCCATATGAAGTAGTTCAAGGGGCCTTTTGGTTGAAAGCTCTGTTTTTGACATGAAGGATGATTTTGTTTGTTTTCCTAACTGACAGGATTCCCAAACCAAATCATTTTTGAATTTAAGTTTTCGGAGCCCTTGAACTAAATCATTTCTGATTAATTTGTCAAGTTGATGCATGTTTACATTTGCAAATCGTTTATGCCATAATTGAGTTTTATCAGCTTGACTAATTAAGCAGGAGTTTAAGAAATTCTTTTCTAAATCAATGGTATAACAATTACCGTCCCTTGGAGCTCTGAGTTGAATGTTCAACTTTTCTTTGTCAATAGAGAGGTCCTTTTTGCTGATGATGAAGCATTCCTGAGAGTCAAAGATTATCCAATTATCTTTGTCAGCACTCTGACTCACACTGAGAAGATTGTGACAGAGTCCTTCTACATGATACACATCTTTGACAGGAGCTCCATTTGTATTGGCAATTTCTCCAACTCCTGTATCTCTTCCTGATTGATTTCCTCTGAAGCTCACTTTTCCTCCATCTTTTGTTTTCAGGCTGATAAACTTTGTTTTGTCACCTATCATGTGTCTTGAGCATCCACTATCAATATACCATTTGCTGGTCTTGGATGCCTTGAGACACACCTGCATGGAGATCATTTGACAGTTTCAGGTACCCAAGTTCTATGGGTCCTCTTGAGTTAGTTTTTGGTGCCTTTGGAACGTAAGTTCCTTTAGGTACCCATTTATACGTGCCTAACACTTTGTTTCTTTTGAAATAGCATGATGAAGTTTTATGGCCCTTTTTGTTACAGTAGTTACAGAAGGCATAAGGTTCAGATGAATGCACAGCTTTTTGGAAAAAATCAAGTAGCTCATGTTGCCTTTTTTTTTTCTTTCCCTTTTTGAAATCATTTTGAGGGTGATATCCAATACCACTTCTATCATTCGTAACTTTCTGATTTTTCAAAATTACTTGAAGCATCTCACTGCCTTGAGTAAATTTCTGAAGGGTTTTAGATAACTTCTCATTTTCATTTTTCAAATCATTGCATTTTGAACAAACATTTATGGCAACAGAAGTTTCAATTGGTTTTTCAAGTTCTTTGACTCTTTCTCAGAAAAGATAGTTCTTTAGCAAACTTAAGTAACTCAATATGCATTTAATCATATTCCTGACGTAATTCATCACAGCTAGGTTCAACAATTACCTCTTCAGTGTCAGTTTCTTCTTCCTGAGCCACAAGACACAGATTGGCTTCTTCATCTGCTTTACTCTCTTCTTCTTCTGAGCCATCACCCCAGATGCCTGAAATATAGGCCTTCTTCTTGAAGAACTTTGGCCTCTTCTTTTCTTTCTCTTTGTTCTAAGCTGCCAGCTGAGGGCAATCAATTCTAATATGGCCAGGTTTATTGCATTCATAACATATAATTTTGCTTGTTGTTCCTTTTTATGGCCTACGAAAGTTTTGATCCTTTCTGTACATACGTTTAAACTTTCTGACCACCATTGCCAGTTCTTCATCTTCTATATTTTCTTCCTCATCCTCTGATTCAGGTTCCTTGTCCTTTTCTTTGTTGGATTTGAGAGCTAGCCCTTTCTTTTTCTTGTTTTCAATGTTAGACAATTACTTTTTGAACTTTTTTTTGCTTTCATACTCAGCAAGACTTCCAAAGAGGGCTGCAACTGAGGTCATTGACTCACCACGGGATTCTTCTATGGCTGTGACTTTGGCTTCCCATTTGCTGGACAAAACATTTAAGACTTTTCTTACTTGAGAGCGTTGATCATATGTTTTGCCAAGGGCTACCAACTTATTGATGAGATGTGTATGACGCATTTGGACTTCAGCTACAGTCTCCTCATCTCTCATCCTGAGTAAATCATACTCAGTGGTCAGCATGTTGACTCTGCTCTCCTTCACTGCTTCAGTGCCTTCATATGTGATTTCCACTCCATCCCACATGTGCTTTGCTGAGGGTAGTGTGAAGACCTTAAAGAAATCATCATCATTTAGTGCAGCTTGCAACATTAGGACAGCTTTTCTATTTAACTGCATCTTCTTCTTGTCCTCATCACCAAATTCAGCTTTTGGCTTTGGAACCAGTTGATTATTATCCTTTTTCATTGGCACAATGTTTCCTATTTCAAAAACATCTCAAAGATCAAAGTCAGTGGCCAGAATAAAGTTTTGAAACTTAATCTTCCAGAATGAGAATTTCTGGCTGTTAAATGCTGGAGGTCTGGTAATGGATGCTCCGTCAACTATAACATGTTCGCCAAATCCTGCCATGGATCTCTCTCTTGAAACTGTTAAGTTCTTTCCACAAGAGACCTACTCTGATACCAAATGTCAGTGCAGGATAAGACCAAGAGGGGGGTGAATTGGTCTCTTTAAAAATCAAAAACTTAAATCACAAAAGTAAGAGCAATGTCACCGAGAGATAAAAGGAAAGATGAACACGGAGATTTATCCTCATTCGGTCATTCTGACTTACGTCCAGTCCTCAGAGCACCTCTAAGCTTTGTAATCCACTAATCACCAATAAATCAAGCTCACCAGCCTTTACAATGGAGATTCACACTCCCCCTTACAATTCGCAATGAAACAGAGTCTTACACTCTTTTTTTTTTGACCAAATCTCAACCCAATAAATTCAAGGTCCCAACCTTGAATAACTTACAGATTTAAGAAATGTTTTGATAAAAGAAACTCTCTTCAAAAGAGTAGATAGCAATCAATGAAGTTCAGAATAAGAATTCAATGAATTACAGAGAGATTGATGAATAGCTTTTAATGCTCCTAAAAGGATTGTTGTCTCTGTAATGAATGCTCAGGGATTTTATAGATGAGAGGAATGAAGTTGCCGGTAGATAGAGTTTAATATTTGTTACTCTGATCAACCACATCTCTGTCTTCGCCATTAATGCTTCATTAAATGCGTATCAGGAATGTTGACGACGATGACTTCATGTAATCTGTCTGGAATAAATGTGAAGACGTGGGCAGCTTTTTCTCTTTTAATGATAATGAGTTTCAGCATTTATGGTGGCAGGTGAGATTCAAACGTTGGTTAGCACAAATGAGGAAAGTTGCAGAGAGAGAGAGAGCAGGTAAAAAGCTGTCAGAGAGAAAATAGTCGTCGGTAAAACAATACTCGAGTGTTACAGAACTAATACTCGAGTGATAAACAAGAATTTTGAATTTTATAGAATGATACTCGAGTGTTTTGTTTCAATGCTCGAGTTTTTATAACCCTTTTGAAATTGCTCAAGTGTTTGCTGAGAGTATTGAACAAGTTTTTGAATTCAAACACAAATACTCGAGTGATAAAATTTTTTTACTCGAGTGTTAAGAACACTTTCAGATGCTACTCGAGTGTTCAGAGAAGAACTTGAAGTGAATTCTTTTGAATTGTCACAATACTCGACTGTTGATATCATAATACTCGAGTGTTGTTGATTTTCTGTCATTACTCGAGTGATTTGATGAAAGTGTTGTGTTTTTAGAAGAGATGGTGCTCGATACTCGAGTATTAAAAAATCAATACATGAGTGTTGTCAACACTTTCACATAATACTCGAGTGTTGTGTTTGAAGTGTTGTCTTTTATTTGAAAACTTTGCCCGATAATCGAGTGTTGAAAACGAGCACTCGAGTGTTGGCAACACTTCCTCCACAACACGAGGTTATGCTTCAAGTTCAAGTATTTTGACTCAATACTCGAGTGCTATTAATACTTCCATTTGTAACTTGAGTATTCTGCTTCAAGTGTTGAGTACTCTTTTGAAAACAAAACCCGATACTCGAGTATTACAACACAATACTCGAGTGTTGTCAATACTTCAACACCAATACTCGAGTTTCTCATGAAAGTATTCTGTCATAACATATTTTAACACCAATACTCGAGTATTCAAAATCATTACTTGAGTGTTTGTAACACTTTTCTCTTAACACTCGAGTTTCCACTCAAAGTGTTGATTTCCAAAATCATTTTAACTTACAATGCTCGAGTATTATATCTCA
>JANTPZ010155214.1:0-11520 GCA_025593235.1 Vachellia pachyceras
GTGCCTTTTATTCTTTCATCTTCATTAACCTATATTGTTTTATCAAGCATGCAATCTGTTTTCAATATCTAAGGTTTTGATAAACTTGATTTGAATGTGTTGATAAATTAAGTTTTGAACGAAAATTTTATAGACACCCAATTCACCCCCCTCTTGGGTGACAGCCGGTCTAACATAGACATGAAATAGGAAAGTTTCGGAGAATGATAGGCTTAGCTGTCATAGCATAAATGTGTCAGAGAAAGCAGCACTCGAGTTTCCCTTTGCAATACTCAAGTGTTAGACAGTGAAACCAATGTAGATTTGAAATTTTGAAACTTTGTAGGACAATACTTGAGTGTTTAGAGTCAATGCTTGAGAGTTCACAACACTTTTTGAAATTACTTGAGTGTTTGCTGAGAGTATAGCAAAATTTTTTGAATTTCAGTGTAAGTACTCAAGTATTGAAATTATTGTAGTTGAGTGATAAGAATACTTTAAGTTGCTACTCGAGTGTTCAGAGGAAATTTGAAAGTGAAAACATTTGAAATCTCATAATACTCGAGTGTTTTAATGTAAGTGTTGTGTTTTGAGATAAAGGAATTCGATACTCAAGTATTCAGAAGTTAATACTCGAGTGTTCACAACACTTCCATTAAATACTCAAGTGTTCAGCTTCAAGTATTCGCCTTTGTGAAGAAGAAAGTTCAATACTCGAGTGTTGTAAAATGAATACTCGAGTGTTAATAATATTTTCAGCCAAAACTCAAGTGTTTTGCTCAGAGTGTTGTGTTTGTTTTGAAAAGAATGCTCGATACTCGAGTATTGTAAAAATCAATACTTGAGTGTTAACAACACTTTCACCAAATACTCGAGTGTTGTGCTTGAAGTGTTGACTTACGTTTGAAAACTTTGCATGATACTTTAGTGTTGAAAACTAGCACTCGAGTGTTGGCAACACTTCCTCCCCAACATGAGTGTTTTGCTTCAAGTTCAAGTATTTTGACTCAATACTCAAGTATTCGAACTCAATACTCGAGTGTTGCCAATACTTTCATTTGTAACTCAAGTATTCTGCTTCAAGTGTTGAGTATTCTTTTGAAAATAAAACCGATACTCGAGTATTACAACACAATACCCGAGTGTTATCAATACTTCAACACAATACTTGAGTTTCATATGGAAGTATTCTGATTTTAACACCATTACTCGAGTGTTTCAAAACATCACTCAAGTGTTTGCAACACTTCATCTTAATACTAGAGTTTTCACTTAAAGTGTTGAATCTCAAAAACATTTTAACTCACAATACTCTAGTATTAAAGTTCAGAACTTGAGTATTATCAACACTCTCAACAAAAACTCATGTGTGGTCTGAAAGTATTGATTTTTAACTTATGAAAAACCTTGATACTCAAGTATTAAAGCACAGTGCTCGAGTATTCTCAATACTTTCATACAAACTTAATAACTTAATCACAGAACTTGAGTGTTTCACTAAGAACACTTAATCATCAACAATTTAAGATTTATAATTTCTGAAATCATTTTGTTATTATCAAAATAAGGTATCAACACAGCTTACCTGCGGATTTGTTTCCACATGCATTTTTACTTGTGGATTTTGATATACCTGTGGATTTCAAAATACCTGTGAAAAAAATACCTAGGTATAAATATACCTGTAGATTTTTTCCCGCATGTATTTTTCCTACGAAATCTACAGGAAAAATACCTGAGAATTCAAATTCATAGGAAATATCCACATGTATTTAATAATTTTTTACCGGTGATTTGTTTGATGAATTTTCATTTTCATTATCTTTGCATGTTTGTTGTAATAAACTATCATTGATAATAATAGTGATGTCCTAAAGGTCTATGGCCATCCATCTATGTTGGTGCAAAGATGAAATAAGACCATTATGGCTTTGTAAATGTATGGAGATACGAATCAAAGTTATAGACACTTGTAAGAGTACCAGATGCTGAACCGACCCACTATTAAAAACTGCATTGATTAAATCATAAGCTTGTCTCATAAACCAACTACGTCACTCTACCCTTTAACTTGATATCATCATGAATTCCTACATGAGAGTTGCTCAGCTTCAACCTAGTCAAAAGTCATTTTTGACTAAGTGATGATAAAGGATATGTTCGGGCTAAGTGGATTCATATAGAGAAATATGAATGGTCAAGATATTTATCCTTCACATTAGCAGAGAGATATTACTGGGCCCATTACTGAGTGAATCTAAGAAATTTGTTGCCATATTACAATTGCAAGGAAGTTCCTTCTCTATAGTCAGACTACATAGGGATCGAGAAACCAATGGTCAAGGAAAAGAAGATGTGTAATATCCATATTTTTTTGTCAATTTAAATAAAGGCCAAATCGATAGTTATGAGTTGAGTTAGGGTCCAGAGATAGGAAGTACAGGAAAAGAGGTATGTAATGGATCGAAGAGATCATAGTTAGTTGAGGCCTAGCCCTAATGGATAGGACTCCATAAGAACTTCACAGTTAAGCGTGCTTGGCCTAGAACAATGGGTGACCTTCTGGGAAGGACCCAAATGTCATTAAAGGAAAAGATGAAAATAGAATTATAAAGAAGGGTAAGATTGGAATTTTGGAAAAAAGTAAGGGCATTTTAGTAAATAAGAAAATGTAAGGGCATTTTGGTCATTAGACCAAAGTCAAAGTCAAAGGTCAAAGTTGACCGAGATATCAGAAAAATTTATAGATACCCAAAAGATAGACTAAAATTCATTAATCGAAATAACGGGAGTTAGATTTTTCAAATTCGGCTTAGATTTCCGTCTAGAGAATTTTAAAGATCAGTTAGTCAAAAATAATTATTTGAGGTATCAAGAGGCCTCAAACATATGAGTTTAAAGTAAAGAAAAATAATACAAAATTTCTAGTATTTAATAAGATTATTGCCCAGAATAAGATAAAGGTGATTTTTTGGATCGAAAGAGAAATGCCAGGAAAAACCCTGGAAAATTGGGTTTTCTTTAGAAATTAATTAAAGGCATTCTAGGAAGAAATTTGAGGAAAGGAAAAATGGATAAGAATATCAAGTGAAAATTCTAGAAATTTCTAGTCGCCAAAAACCGAATTAATTGTCGGTAAGTCGATTTGTCGATACTGAAATCGACTACAGTGACTATATGGAAAATTAAGATTTCCAAGGGCAATTTTGAGGTGATTAATTTGCCATTTGAATTAGTAATATTTGGAGGTTAATAGAGAAATAAAAATATCTCCGGGAAAGTAGAAAAATTTACCGGAAACAAGGTTATTTTACCAATATAAGTTGTAACCGGATCAAGTAACTGGATGGTAACCGAATTGGTTAGAGTAACTAAGTCTCTAACCAGATTTTTAACCTCATTTATAGCCCATAAATGCAACCAATGAGAAGAGGCTAAGTGTGTGAAGTGGTGTGCATTATAAGCCATTAGATCAAGTCTTTAGTTGCAAGATTCAATCTACACTATCCATTCCTTTATGAAGAGTTTTATTAATCAAAGATTCTCCTCTTCCTCCTCCATTTGGTATCGCCATTTTCAGCCCAAGAAAGAGAGGAAGACAACACCATTCTTGCACACAAGAGGAGGAAAAAGCTTCAAGAAATCACAAGGAAAGTGAACCATCAAAGAGCCTTCTTGGAAGGAAGATAAAGAAAGCTTTCAAGTTTCAAGGAGAGTTAAAGAATCAAGGTAACAAAACTCCTAACTCAAAGTAAAGTTATAGTGAAAATGTTTTGTGAATTATGCATGACTTGATGTTGAAAATTTGTGTTGATGAGTGTTTGAATATGTGCTTTTGAATGATATGGCCATATACATGTCATTATCTAGTTTGCACATATCATACTATTCTAGTCACACAATCATTTATAAACAATTGTCATGCATATTTTTAAGTATGTTATTGTGTTTTGCTACTAGGATTTCAATGAAATCTCATTCTTCCCAACTAAACATTTTAGGTCTAAGCTCAAGCAAGGGTAAGGGCAAGATGAAAGATGATTAAAGGAAGTATTATGTTATGCTTTGTTTATGAATTTATGTATTATGATTGGATATTATGTTTAAGTGCTTTTGTGGTTAATGTAAACCCTTAAACCTCTACATGGTGATGTATATATATATATATATATGAGTAAATGGATGCATGATCATGTGAGATGATTTAGGCGTGGCAAAAAGGGTTTTAATTACAAATTTTTAAGAAATGATAAAGTTTTGAAAGAGGGGTTCAAAGACCCTTAAAGGTACCTAATCTTTGAGCAGTAAGGAAAAATAGCAAGCTAAGTCTAATTGAGCTGAAATTTTTCAAAAAAAAAAAAAATAGTTCATATGGTGAACTTTAAAATGAGCCCAAGATCATAGGATTTGGACATTTTTACAAGAAGTTATAGTTTTTCAAAATTAAGGGAAAACCTGGAAAAATGAAAAATGACCATATGAACAATACATTTTCACGGAAGCTGTTGGGATTAGAACGTACACGCAATGGAATTCAAAATTTTTCTAATCCCAAATACGGATCTATTAAAGGCGTTTAGATTGAGGAAATGAAGGCGTACCTTTTGCGTTTTGAGATCGTTCCTTCCTTTGCATCTGGATCTCTTCAGATTCCACAACCTTCTGCACTCTTACTTCTGATCACGAGGAGCCGACGTTCTTTCGATCACCTCCCTCTACTGGTATCCACACGAACAGTCTCCAACAATGGTAGAGTGCTAGCGCCTCTTCATTTCTCTCTCTCTAGGGTTTCATGGCTCAAGAGCGAATTCAAATTCAGAATGGGATGCCTCTACTGTTCACGAGCACTCATATTTATAGAGCTAATGGAGTGCATCATAATCCAAGATTAATCTTTTATTAATCTTTAAAAATCTGAATTTAAATTTCAAAAAGATATTCAAGATCAATCTTATTAATCTTGAAATTTGAAATTTGAAATCTAAATAATATCTTGATTAATATTTATTAATCTTGAAATTCGAATTTCAAAAGGATATTTAAGATTAATCATTATTGATCTTGAAATTTGAATTTCAAAAGTATATTCAAAGATCTAATCTTAATCTTGAAAATTCGAATTTCAAAAAAGATATTCATGATCTAATCTTTATTAATCTTGAAATTTGAATTTCAAAAAGATATTCAAGATCTAATTTTAATTAATCTTGAAAATTCGAATATTTAAATTCAAAATGTGAAATTTAAATTTTGCAATCTTAATTTAGATTAAATTGATCTGATCAAATCATATCCATTTAATTAATCTAAAATAATGAGCCAATGAATTTTAATTTATCTTTATAAATTAAATTAATGTTAGTTATTTAATTTATCAAATGAATTAAATATTAAACTAACACACACAAATATTATTTACATAATATTGTGCAATTTCGAATTTCAACATATATGTACATATATATATTCAAAATTCGAATAAACCGTAGAAATAAAGCTCATGTTGGGTTTTTCTTGCGTGCGACCCTGTAGACCAATATAAAATTGGCAGTGGACTAATTTCAACATAAGCCCACAAGTCGCAAGCGGTCTCTAGCAAGACATTATGACTACCCAAATCATATGAGGGTCGTTAACTCGACGCAACCTTTTATGCAACCAGATCACGTCCCTTTTGTCACGCGATATTTCGGTCAATGATGAGGCATGGATGACGTCATCCTCTTATTCCCAACCATTACTTTCTCAATCCCTGAGTAGTCTGATCAAAGAAATGAAAACTCCTTTTCGTTACAGTATAGCCATACATTTCTCAGACTCACTCATCGAGGGGCCCAGTAATATCTCTCGACTAATGTGAGGGACAAATCCCATCTTGATCACTCACATTCCTCCACATGAAAACCCTTAAGCCCGATTATAGCCTTTATAATCACCCAATCAACGGTGACTTTTGACTAGGTCAAAGCTTAGTGACTTTCATGCAAGAATCCATGATGATCTCAGGTCAAAGGGCATTGTGACATGATCACATATGAGATAAGCTAATGACTTAATCCATGCAGCTTTCTCATAGCAGGTCGATCCAGCACCTTGTACTCTTACAAGTGCTTATGACTTTGACTCATATTTTCATACCTCATCAAAGTCATGCTGGTCTTACCTTATCTACATTCCCACATAGACAACCAACCAGGGATATTTAAGACAATATTCATAATTCATCTATGGATACAATTATCATAACAAACATATAAAACGTATGATAATTAGTGGAGAAAATATATTAAAAATAAATAATGTCTGAAATACAATGATTGGCCCTAGGACACAATTTCCAATAGAATCAACTATATTAATTGGGCAAGATTTTGAGCCAATGGGCATTTTTTTCTCTATAGATAAGGTTATAAGCGTCATATAGAAATTGGAACCACTCAATTTCGATTTTTCTATAATTAATTATGAATTTTCAAATTTGGGCCAGAAATTTGGAAAATTGACCAGATGAATAGTAACTCGAGAAGAAATTTTAAATCTCACTTATTTGGTCAATTTTAGTTATGAAAGACCTAAAAGTGGTTCGTTAATGATATAATATGAAGCTAATGAGGTTAAGTAAGGAGTGTTACAAGATGGTACTTTTCATTCATCATTCTTGACCAAAATTCATGTGAAAAAAAAGATGTGATGTAGCTGTATGATAGGTTGTGTATCACTATTTTAATTTGCTGAGTCACAATTTTTCATTAAGTAAAACTAACGGCATTAACAATAAAAGACTAAAAGTATACTATTTCAACTTAAGGGACCAAATTATTATCAAGAATACCATAGAGAATTATAGTTTAAATCCAGTTGAAATACCAAGAATCTAAATTTTATACCTTCGCTTTTAAAATCCCTAATTAGGCTAGGCCATGAAGTCTCATTTGGGATTTAATGTTGTTGAAAAATCAAAATTCTATTTATAATTAAAAATAAAAATTGAAGGCAGACCCCTTGCCTGTTTGGCGACCCATGGAAAATCACTTCAGTAACTCAAGCCATGGTTTGGGGGGGAAGCCAAATACCCCATTTTTTTGTGAAATCACTTCTGGAAGCAAAACCATAGTTTTGGGGGTGAAAAAGCTAGCAGGGAGAGCATTTAAACCGTTGGTGGTAGGGAAGGAGCGCATGAAAGGAGGGAGAGGGTCCTCGATTTGCTTGAGATGGAGATACCTTTTCTTTTCTTTTTGGTGATAGACACATGTGTCTTTTTGGCCCAAAAACTCTTTTTGGCCCAAAACTATTTTACTTCATAACATTAGTTTTTACCATTTATTCATCTCTTCATCTGTATCCTTCCAATATCTTCAAAAAATTTAATTATATTATTTCTTAAATACATATTTTAATCCAAATTTTTTTCTTTAAAATAATGACCAATTACAAATGTTTTCATTTCCTAGAATTTATTAATTCATTGACAAAATTTTAGGAGTAATTAACAATTCCTTAATGATTAACAAGTCTCTAGGAGTTACCAAATAGGATTTACAATGTTATAATTTTATTTTCCTTAAGTAAATTTAATTTAAATTATTTATTATAAAATTTATTCACATTTTTCTTCTTAAATAATATTGTGATCTTACATATACATACATATAGTATTTACACTTTGTCCTTTTTGATCATTTCTCATCAAAAAAACTATTCTGAGAACAATCATCCAAACACTTTCTTTCTCTTTTTTAAATCACCTTTTCATAAAGTCTATTCTACTCAAAATCTATAATCTAAGATCAATTTTATGTAAATTGAGACAGAAGCTATTATCTAAATGCTGATTCAAGCACACCATAAATACTCTCACCAATAGATTTTCATACTCTTATCAATATGTCATTTCATATATTAACGTAACCATTTGAGAATTTAAGAATTTAGGCGGTATTTTAATGGGATTTCCCCAAAGAGTACAAGTAGATTAGTAGGAGAAGATAGATATTTATTCTATTTACAATAACTTTATCAAACAAACCTAATAATATTCAATTATGTATTATCATGATAATATTTCGGACACTAAGTTATGTGTTCCAATTTAATTGGTTTACGTTTTATCATTCATATATTTTCGTGAAACGAATAATATTGGATGATTGCATTAACTGACCAAGATAAGAATAGACAGGACTAAAGGCATAACTTAAAGAGTTCATAAATGGGGATAAAAATTAGAGGAAGAATGAAAAATAAAATAAAATAAAATAAATATATATTTTATTGAATAAATATTAGTAATATTATATTATATTATTAACATATTTTATTAAAAATATCATTATTTTTTATGCGTAGTTTTTTTAGCTATCAAAGGGTAAACCCCGTTCACATCAAATCACCATTTCACCCCATTAGCTTGGGTACTCATATAGTCATATTGCAAGTCTTTATCATTAGTCGGTAATGATGTAACCCCAACGATTCATCATAAATCATCTTCATATATGTATATCCTTATATACTTTCTTAATAAACTATATAAACTAAATAGTAGTTAACTTAAGATCAAGGGATGATTATTTATTTATCAAAATGTTAAAAAAATACTAGTAAGCAGGTTTTTATAAAGATATAGTAATTAAATATTTTTTCTGTGAAAAATATAAATCAATGTTATCATATACTTTCAATCGATTTTGATTCTGCCATTGGCTTGAAGCAATTTAAAGAGTTAAGTTCTTTCTTTCTTTCAGTTTCTTTCAAAAAAAATCCTTTCATACCTATTTTTGGCGTGATTGATGCATTTTTAATTGAGTTAGCATAATTAGCTTCTGCACATGGGCTAAGCAATGCTAACATAGTTAAGTTACAAGTGCTAATGATGTCAAAAGAGTAAAATTATGAAATTTAATAAAGAAGAAACACATAAGTTATGAGTTAAAAATTGAAGCAAACACTAGGTACATGAAGAAAATAGTTTCCACAAAGGTAATATAAGAACACTTGATAATATACTCAGTTAGTTAGTTCAATTGTAATATATTAGTTACACTTTAGTTAGTCATTATACGGCTGTCAACCACTATGTATTTGTGTGTATGAACACTGTACAGATGAAACAAATCAATAAAAGCAAAATCATTATTCTGCAACTTTCACTTTCCCTTTTTATCTCTCCTTTTCCCTTTCTTGTGTTATGGTATCAAAGTGAGGTTTAACAGACTCAATTAGTTAATTCAATTGTAATCTATTAGTTACACTTCAGTTAGTCATTATACAGGTGACAACTACTATGTATTTGTATATATATATGAATATTGTACAGATGAGACACATCTATATATAAGCAAATTATTTTGCTACTTTCTCTTTCCCGTTCTTTCTCTTTTGCCCACTCTCGTGTTACTAGACAATAGGCAATTATCATAACAAAAATGAGCAGAAAAGGAAAACAAAAACAAAAAAAGAAATTGGAAGAAAACTTATAGATGCATGATAGAGTGTAAGAAATTGTTGGGGCAAAAAAAGAGTGTAAAATTGTGAGCTTTGCTGCAAAGAGCTCACCAAGTTCATACATTTATGACACTAATTAAAAGGAGAGAGACGGGAGGAAAGTGGGAGACACGAAAAACATGCCCTCTTTATTATGTCGTTCAAATATCCCGCCCAATCGCTTCCCCCACTTTAACCAGCTTTTCGTGTGTGTGTGTGTGTAATATTTGGTATACACTGTTGGAGATATTATCTATAGATATGATAAAAGAAAGAATCTTTCCAAATATTATTGGAATATTTTAAAATGGAAATATATATTTTGAAAAATCATATTCTTATAAAATAAGAAATTTAATTAAGTTGGTTGATGGGATTCAATAAATCTAATATATAGTTGTGACTTTTAATTATAAAAAGTATTATATTACTTCAGGAGATACCACTTCAAAACATCTATTCAATGCTTATATAAGTACCATGACTTGTAATTCCATTTATAAACACAGACAGAGATAGAGAGACGAGAGATATAAGATAAATAAAGCAATTCTAGAGACCGACATCTTTTATCTCTTGTTGAGTTCTATTATTCTATCACCTTGTATCCTTACATGAAGGATTCGTTTAATTCTGAATAGTACCGCTTCCTAATTTTTTAGGGGTTATGGAATAATTCTTAAAAATAGTATGAAATCACAACCATACATTCTTTGATGATTGTTATAGGTGAGCCCATCACTACATGACACCCCCCATAAAAATCTGCTCCTCACAATTAACGAGGACCACTTAATTATTATTGTTTCTTTTTAATTAAATCCCTCTTCAGTTTTCCATCCAAAACCACATCTCGTACGTTCATATTTTCCCGCTCTGCGATCTATTCCCATTTCTTATTTTTCTGTGTCTGGAGAACTTTTTCATGATTTTACATCTCATATAATTCTGTCGCCCACGCTAGCTAGCAACCAAATCAAAATCATGCACACATTAAATCCAAATTAAAATTATAGGCCAATAATATCTTTAGGTACCTAATTTGTCTCATATTCGGATCCATACTTGTGATCCGTATTCCGCGTGGGTATCTGCAGATTCATAATTCGGCATCTCCAGGTACGCCCGAAATCCTTCATCTTTCTTTCCATTTCTTTCAAAAGTCTTTTCACACATATTTTTGGCATGGTTGATGCATTATTGGGAAAATTGGCCATAAATTCCTCATTAAAAATTTGTTTACAGAATGATGTTGAAATTTTTGAAGCATTTTAGGTCCTTGTGCAAAAAGGAGGTTGACTTGCTAACAGTAACTTCTTATGGAAAGAACACCTTCTATGGAGAAAAAGGATTTCCTGTGAAAAAATATAAATCAATGCTATCATATACTTTGGAGAGACACGATGATTTGTTGGAAATATCCAGTTTAGTAAGGTTTTTCTGTTTAGTATATTCTGTTGGAAATATTATGTATAGTTGCGTGAAAGAAAGAGTCTTTCTAACTATTACTGACATATTTTAAAATAGAAAGGTATATTTTGAAATGTCATATCCTTATAAATTAAAGAATTTAATTATGGTTGTTTATGAATTAATTTATGTGACTCAATGAATCTAACAATATTTGTGACTTTTATTCGATAAATTATTATATTGTTTTAAGAGACACCACTTCACAACATCTATTCAGTGTTTATATAAGTACTAAGACTTGCCATTTCATTTATAAGTTATTTCTTTCTTTCCATTTCTTTCAAAAGTCTTTTCACACATATTTTTGGCATGGTTGATGCATTATTGGGAAAATTGGCCATAAATTCCTCATTAAAAATTTGTTTACAGAATGATGTTGAAATTTTTGAAGCATTTTAGGTCCTTGTGCAAAAAGAAGGTTGACTTGCTAACAGTAACTTCTTATGGAAAGAACACCTTCTATGGAGAAAAAGGATTTCCTGTGAAAAAATATAAATCAATGCTATCATATACTTTGGAGAGACACGATGATTTGTTGGAAATATCCAGTTTAGTAAGGTTTTTCTGTTTAGTATATTCTGTTGG
>JANTPZ010155216.1:0-40138 GCA_025593235.1 Vachellia pachyceras
TATATATATACCTCTCTCTCTCACATAGTATTGTTATATATAACGTAATATGGGTTCACTTGTTTATATTCCATTATGAATTTGAATTTACTTAATTTATTTCGCTACAATGTCATTTAATTTAAATCGCGAGTAGCCGAAATACTATTGATTTTATGATTAGATGGTTAGAAGCCAT
This sequence comes from Vachellia pachyceras, assembly GCA_025593235.1. Lineage (NCBI taxonomy): Eukaryota > Viridiplantae > Streptophyta > Magnoliopsida > Fabales > Fabaceae > Vachellia > Vachellia pachyceras. The sequence goes on from JANTPZ010155216.1 coordinate 179, forward strand.
ATCAATTATTTAATTTCCATTTTGTATTCTTGCTTGGATGACCAAAAGTCATATCACTTTCGTAATGGTTCTTTCGTAACAGAACATTATAGGTTTTGTAACAACGGTTCTTCTAGATCAAGTACTTTGTTAGTGTATGATTTGACCAAAAGAGGGTGAATTGGTCACTTTAAAAATTAAAATCACAATGCGTAGAATTTAAACAAATATCACCAAATGAGTTGAGAGAGAGAGAGAGAGAGTAAACACAGAAGATTTATCCTGGTTCAGTCTTTTTGACCTACGTCCAGTCCCCAGAGCTCCTCTGAGATTTCTCAATCCGTTATCTGCAATAACCAGAGGCTTCACAAGCCTTTACAATTGGAACTCACTCCCCCTTACACTTTTCATTAAAACAGAGTATCGCACACTCTCAAGGTCCCAACCTTGAGTTTCTCACATATTTACAATGAATGTTGGCTAGAAAAACTCTCAAAAGAGTGAATAGCAATTACTGAAGCACAGAAAGCAAAATGAATGATTTACAGAGATCGTAATAAATGTCATAAAGTATTCTCGGTGTTTGTTCTTCTTTCTCTGTATTGAATACTTGTGCTTTTATAGATGAGGAGTAATGAAATAGCCGTTGACACCATTAACAGCTGTTACTCCCACCACCAACCAATCTGCTTCACCATTAATGAAGTCATTAAATGCAACTTGAATGAATGATGGCAAGGGTGGCAGATGAACGTTGAAAGCATTACGTCTAAGAATGAGTCTGCTTTTTATTCCTTATTCCATAAGTCAAGCTTCCTGCATTTATGAGAGCAGTTAGCATTTAAAAAGTCATTACACAAATAAGGAAAGTTTATGTAGAGCGTAGGTGAAGCGTGTCAGAAGCAAAGTTGTCAGCAGAAGCAGTGCTTAAGCATAATGATTCATTGCTTGAGTATTGTAATGTAAATTTCAAAGAAAAGTTCAATGTTATAACTCAATGCTGGAGCATAGTATGGAAGTATTTGAAAAATGATTTGGATACTCGAGATTAAAACATAGTGCTTCCAGTAATATCAATGCTTTTAGTTTGTACTCGACCATAGAAAAGATTTTGACAGCAAACCATATCAATGCTGGAGCATTGGATCTCAGTGCTTGAGTACTGATAATGCTTTATAAGGCTGCTCGAGCAATCTGTGCAAGTATTGAAGAGATGAAAGTTTTGAAAATCTCAACACTCAAGCACTAGTTCATGGTGCTGAGCATTGTGAGTGCTGGCATGCTTGCTGGAGCATTTTCAGAAAGTATGAGTGAGCAATGAAGCTTTGGACTCGATGCTCGAGCATTGACACTGCTTCTAGTCAATGCTAAAGCATTTACTCGCAGCATAACATAAAAGTCTTCAATACTCGATCACTGAGATCTAGTGCTCGAGCATTGGTTCTGCTTTCAACTCTGTTGGCAGTATTCCCTTTAGAACACTTATAAAAAATCCTCAACACTCGAGCACTGAGTTCTAGTGCTTAAGCATTAGCTTTGCTTTTTGCTATTTCTTAGAGTATGATTGACAGCACTGGTGAAAACCTCAACACTCAAGTAGTATTCCCAGTGCTCGAGCATTGGCTATGCTTCCAGCCTATACCTGAAGTAACAATTGAGAGCATTGTCTGATATCCTTTATTTTAGCCCGATGCTTGAGTATTGAACTCCAGTGCTCGAGCATTGACAATGCTTGAGTGTTTTGCTCGAGTACTGAGTGAAAGTATTGCTCAAAAACATAAGTTTCAAAACACAATACTCAAGCATTGATTTTCAATACTGGAGTATTGGCAATACTTCGGCTTATTGCTCGAGCATTTTTAGAAAACATTACGTTAAAACTTTGAAAAACTATTAGAAGCATGCCAAGCATGAGAATTCAAGTTTCAAGAATAATTTCAAAAACATTTTATAACTTTATAACATAAAACATCAATTTTGTTATTATCAAAACAAGATATCAACATATTTAACTCAGTAAACTTCATTTTGATCAAACAAATCCTATTACCAAGGTGATGGTCTAAGGCCAAACTTTTGAACATAAAGAAATATCCCTTCAAAAGTCGAATTGTAGTATGATGTTTCCACCAAATCATATTTAAAAGTAGCAGCTATAGGCCTCTGGCCTTCAAATAGTATTTCATAAAAAATATGGCTATAAGAGATACAAACAATTGTAGAATAAATGATGAGCCCTATATGTTAGATATGATTAGTTTTGTTGATGTTAAATATAAAAGAGCAAAAAGTTTTTTTAATGCATGTTGATTTACTACTATATTTATGCATTTTTTTAATTGGAGGATGATATGGTAAAATAACTCAATTTGAATGTTAAAATGTTTCAAATTGATGTTATATAATCATATATTGAGTTAACATTCATCTAAACTTCATTTACAAAACTCGAGTTTTGTGCTTTCTAAATATTTTCTAGTTCTGAAACTTCCTTTAATAACTCAAGTTACAAATAAAAGTTTGACAAAACTCAAGTTGTAACTTTCCAAAATTGAGTTTCACACCTTCCATATTTCAAGTTCAAAAACTTCCTTCTGAAACTCGAGTTATGCATTCAAGTTTTCAGAAACTCGAATTCCTGCTTATCCAAAACTCAAGTTTCGTGAATCTTTTCAAAACATAACTTTTTTTTCATGATATAAAACTTGAGTTCCTTTTTTCCAAAACTCGAGTTATACAAAACTTAATTTTAAAACTCGAGTTCCAAACAAAAGTTTTAATATTACTTTTTAGAACCCGCATTGAAACCCGAGTTGTAATTAAAAGTTTTCTAAACCTCGAGTCATGGCTTGTTAAACTGATTTACTCTTCATGATTTTCAAAATCTCTTCAGACTGATATTGCTTGCACTCGAGTTATGAAAAGTGAAAACCTGAGTTCTACATCTACCCTACAAAGACACAGTCTAACAGCGAAACTTTGCTTTTTACCAACTCTTTCCTTTTTCATGCTTTGTTTGTTTGAAAATCCACTGCTCTCATAAATGCTTTATGCCTTGATTTAGCAACAGGGAATAGGTCCTCTGAATACTTCTCCAGCGTGGGCTCTCAATGGATAAATACACAGAGAACGTCTCTCTTCTTGTCAGAACCATTCAACACTAAACATTAATTATACAACCATTCTAATGCAACAGATTGTAACGGATATGATGCTTCTCTCCAACAGATATATTTTGTCGACATGTATAGATAGGAGGAAGCAACCAACAGAGAAAAAAGAGATGAAGCATATGGAGTTACTGAACACAAAACAGAGAGTTTGGATTAGAGGAAATCACACAATAACTTTAGGACTATGATATTATACTTCTCCATGAGCTTAGTGTCAGTACAATCTGCTTCATAGAGTGAAGCATTTCTAAAATGTAATCATCCCAACCTTTGAGAGTAACTTAGGATAGATCTAAGTGAAACAGAGTGTAATCTTACAGATGGTAAGGGGGAGTGATTGTAAATGTTCTCAAGTACCTACGTTACAAACTTGAGTGGGTTTCATAAGTGCCTGGAAAAGTTTATGGGGTTTCTCAAATACCAACCGTTACAAACTTGAGTGGTTTCATAAATGCTTGGAAAAGTTTATGGGGTTCTCAAGTAGCCTACTGTTACAAACTTGAATTAGATTTCGAAAGTGTCTATATTGAACTTGTGGTTGTAATGTTTTTCCAAGTACCTGGATTAAACTTGAAAATTATAGTGGATTGAAAATCTCAGAGGTGTCTGAGAATTGGACGTAGCTCAGAGAGGGCCAAACTAGGATAAATTTTTGTGTGTTCATCTTTCCTTCATCTTCTCTAATTTATAATGATTTCATTCTTACTCAATCCAATTTCATACTCAGTTTTGATTAACTTATGATTTGGATATTTTTGGTCAATCAAGTTTTGAACATTTTTTTTGTGACACCTAATTCACCCTCCTCTTAGTTGATAGCCATCTTAACACTATATAGTGACAATATACATCAATGCGCCACATATACAAAAAAGAGGAGGCTATATAAAGATTATAGCAATACATAAACCTCTGGAACCTTCCCTAGGGGAGAGCAATAGGCGGGTTAGTTATCCTATCCCCCAGCCCGTTACCTGTTTCACGGGTATAGGGTAGCTCGTACCCATACGTCAACCCATTTAATATCTTTTAAACGGGCTAGAGTTAAATGGGTAGGTTTTGAATGTTAAACTGGCAGCTTTTTAACATAAGAACCATTGCCAAAAGCCCAAAATGTCTCTGCCTCAAATTTCTATTTGACATTATGCAAATAGTAATGTTAAATCCCCAAGTGTGGTCTTTTGGTAAGGGGTACAAATAGTAATAGGTCTAACATTCAGATATAAAACAACATAAATACCATCCATTAAAAACAAACAAAGCATAAATCAAGAAGAAAAATGCATAAATAATGCATATATTGCATTTTCTAGGATTTATGCTTGATTGGAGAAGTGCCACTTTGTCACTTGAAGAGTTTTTCTCAACAGCAATGCCGCATACTGAGGCCATAAAACAAAATTGAAAAGGAAAATATAGATTCAATTCAGTAATGAAGAAAGTGAAAGTACACATGAATAGCAAAACTGATGTGTCAAATGTTTGTTGTAGAAATTGTACAGTGCTCTGGGTTCTTACTTGAGTCACATCTCCATTCTTTCTTCCAACGATATGACCCTTAATCCTATTTCCTATGTTAAAAAGTGACCGAGTCGAAGCATTTTGGTGAAAAACTAATGCCTGATGATCATATATTAGTTTACCATGGAACATGCTACATAATAAATCAACGATGAACACACTAATAGAGGGGCATAAACATTGACAAGTAGCTCTTTGGCTTACATCTAAACTATTTGATTTGAGTAAATCTATAATTTTATCATCAGAGAGATCCACATGCAATCTTCCTTTCAACCTTAAGAGTTCTTTAGACTTGATCCAATATGATGGGTAAGAGTAGCTTCATCTACAGAAAGAACATAAAGTATGGTAAACCAATTGCACCATAAGGTTTGAATTCATATTGCAGTGGCATAATTAAACATAATAATCATTTTAAACATCTATTCATCCCACCATCACTTGAACAACAAATGCCTAAAAATGTATCAGAAAAATAACACATACTCACGAAATTTCCACATAAATAAGAACATCCATTTCAAGAAAATCCATCATAATAGCCTCAAGCCCCAATGTGAGAGAGAAAATGAAAAAAAGGTTTAAAATTGATGAAAGGGAAGAGGGAAACTAATTGGTCCTTTTCACATGGAAATAAAATGAAAAGGTAAATCATTTCGGGCGAAAAGGGAGTGTGACCATTGAGAAGAGCGGAGGTAGAGGTAGCTTTAATAGCGAGATCACAGAGATTACATAGAGTAGAGGACAACTTTAATGGTGAAAAGGAAGCAAATAGGATGATCGGCAATCACGGAATTTGCTATGAATGGCTGCTTCAGTTCTTTAAATCCGCCATCCAAATTCATTAGCAGAATCACCAGTGGTCTTCTAAACGACTCCCTAGCATGAGACAAAGAGAGAGGGAACCTCTCTGAGATGAGAGGACATATGAGTCTTTGAGAAAATAAGCGTATTGGGCTGGGACATGAGATTCTTTTTAAAAAATATATACAGGCGGGCACGGGTAGCCTATTGGCATGCCTGTAGCCCGACTGTAATGGGCTAGCAAAGGACGGTCCCAATCTGGGGAAATTTTATGGGCCACGAGTTTTATACTCTCCCGTAGCCTTCCCTGAATCCCTAGCACGAAACTATAAGAAGGTGAGACAAAAGTCTCAGCAACTAGCAAACCAACTTAAAAGGCATACAAGCGAGTTCCACTGAGAGATATGGAATTCATTGCATAAAAATAATTTCATTGATTACACTCTTTTTTCCAAACAGTTCACACATTCAACTCTACTCACATTTCACAAAATTTACATATATATATATCAATAATTATATCAACACCATAGAAATTATATCATGATGATCTTGAAATTCACAAGGGTCAATAACCACAAATGTATTTTTCTTTATCATCAAATCTCCCTTGTAACTCCCCCACCTTATTTCCTATGACTGAACCCATGGGCTATAGCTATCCCATATGACTGGTTATCCACATTGCTAACCATTCAAGTGATGTGGACTGGATAAGTCCATAAAATACAAATTCGGACAATGATTTATCCCCTTAACATCAACGGGGTGTCATGGGCCATAATAACATAATGGGTTTAGGATCATTCGGTGTACATCCGAAAGTCCTCCATCTTTATTTCTTCTTTAAGCACACTAAATCTTCACCCCGTTATTTCCTCTTTAGTAGCTTCCCTTCATTAAAGTCATCTTCCTCTTCCAATATCGCAATCGGCATTTTTCAACACTCAAACGAGATATATACATCATTCGCCATCCACAATATATATACACACATGGGTACTTAATGGCACATTTCAACCAATAATTCAATGATCAAGAGTTTTCATAGAGTCACAAGAATATTTTATCAAAATCTTTTACAAACGTTGCCATTAAAACACATAAATTCTTTGACTCCAAACTTCAAAATGAATTTTCAATGTTATCTATGCAAAGTTTATCAAATGATGGTTTTCATCACAATGAATTCAAAATTATTCACAGAATGTCCTAAGAATGCATAATAAATGGAAATCGATTACCTCATACCAAAACATTGGTATATACCACAACAATCCACAGCACAAGGCTTTAATCACAAATTACAATAAATCTATACAATTAATTTAATTACAATTGGTGTAATAATACTCAAACAACCATACGAGACTTCAAATATATCTCCTTCACACTCTAGTCATCTAACGGTGTTCACAAAACCTGGATAAATTGCTCAACCTCATTTTTTATTGGCTTCCCATTTCAAAATAGTGAGGGTTGAGTCCAAAATCAAAGAAAAATCCTTATAAAATCATAATGGACCCAGACAAAAAAATCAAAAATGATTAAAATCCTCTATAAATATTCCTCTACATCCTCATGACCTTGCATTATCCAAACTCAAAACTTCATCAAAACCCTAACTCAAAAATACCCTCTCTTCACCATAAAAATAATACCAATAGAAAGAGGAAAATTCCTAGATCAACTTCCATGAAGGGGGAGAGGTGAAAATGAGAGATTTTGCTTACCTAATTAATCCCTAAATGTTGTCCAAGGAGAGACTTCATGCATTACCATCGAAGGAGGAGAAATGAAGATAAAATGAAACAGAAAGCGCTGGGGGTGTGGGTATTATATAATACCCCCATGTGACTCGCATGCCCTCATTTATTATGATTGATAGCAAGGGATCACCGTGATGAAGGTAATAGTTCACTGCGGTAAACCTATCCTGAGACAGCAAAACTTGCTTGAACATGGAGGTTGGCCGCGGTGAAACCAACTGTTTGCCATAGTGAAGGTGTCCCGAGGTCAACTTCGCTACTTTGAAGAAAGATCTTCATGGTGAAAATAAGACTTGACCATGGTGAAGGAAACCCGAGAGTAAATCCTACTTTTTAACAATGGTTTATCGCGGTGAAGTCATAAGATAGCCGTAGTGAAAGGAGCCTAAGGGCGGATCTCCCTGATAATAATGGTTCACAATAGTGATGTGATATCCATATATTTCTGTAATATGAAATAAAGCTAAACTGGTAGTTATGGGATGAGTTAAGGTCCAGAGATGTAAAGTACAGGAAATGAGGAAGGTAGTGGACCTGAAAGATTATTGTCAACCTAGCCCTAATGGATTGAATTCCATTAGATTTTCATAGTTAAGCGTGCTTGCTCTAGAGAAATGGAAGGATGGGTGACCTTCTGGGAAGGACCCAAATGTTATTAAAGGAAAGGGAAGAATGGAATTTTAAAGAGGTAAGGGAAAGAACAGATTTTGAAAGAAAAGTAAGGACAATATGATAAATAAGAGAAAGTGTAAGGGCATTTTGGTCATTTAACCAAATTCAAAAGTCAACAAGTCAAAGGTTGACCAAAATATCAGAAAAATTTATAGATTCCCAAAAGATAGAGAAAAAATCTACTGTTCAAAATGGCGAGCGTTAGTTTTTTCAAATTCGATCTAGATTTTTGCCTAGAGAATTTTGAAGATTAGTAAATTTTTTGGCATTTATAGTTAACCAAAAATAGTTATTTAAAGTACCTGGAGGCCTCAAGCATCTGAGTTCAGGTCAAGGAAAAATAATATGAAATTCCTAGTATTTTATAAAATTATTGTCTAGAATAAGAGAAAGGCGATTTCTCGGATTAGAAGGAAAATACCCGAAAAAAACCCTGGAAAATTGTGTTTTCTTTGAAAATTAATTAAAGGCATTCTGGGAAGAAATTTGAGGAAAGGAAAAGGAGAATATCAGTGAAAATTCTAGAAATTTTTTGGTGGCCTAAAACCCGGTTACTTATTAGCAGGCCGTTTGCCAGTATTTCAACAGCATAAAGTACCCTATTGAAACTCAAAGATTTCCAGGGATATTATTGAAGTGATTATTTTTTCACTTGAATTATTTATATTGGGAGATTAAAAGAGAGATAAAAATGTCTCAAGGTAAGTGGAAAAATTTATCGGAATAGTTATTTTACCGTTATAAATGATAACCGAATCAAGTAACTGGTTTGCAACTCATTCGGTTTGTGTAACCAAGTCTTCAACTCCTAGTTACACCACTTTATGATCAATAAATAAGAGGTGACTAAGTGTATGTGGTGGTGGAAAGGTTTGAGCCATTATATCATACCATTTTTACAATATTAAATCTCAAACTTCCACCTATTACACTTGTAATTAAAAAGGGGATTTTGGCTTCATCTTTCTCATTTGTGATCGTCTTCTTTTGTTGAAAAGAGAGAGCAAAGTGACGCTATTGTTGAAGCACAAGAGAAGAGAAAAGCCTTACAAAAACTCAAGGTAAGAGGTTCCGCCACCCAATTCTATACATATTATTGATCCTTGCAACCTCCTCTACACTTCTAATGGATTAGATTTTTTTTATTAAGGCCCTCTTTTTGGTGATGAAAGTTAGGATTCTTGAAGAGTGAAAATGAGAAAGAGAGGGATTTAGAGAAAAAGATTGGTTGTCAATCACTCCTTGCATGATAAGGAGTTGATTGATGTATATATTGTTGTGGTTTCTTGATTGTATGAATTTTCGGGATGATCAAGTTTAAGGGGAGTGCTATCCAATTTTATATTTGATGAGGAAGAGTTGTTTTTGAGCTAAATTAAATAATACATAAGAAGGATCAAGAATATGCCATTATATGTGAAGAAAGTTTGAAAATCTTAAGTGAAAGCTTAAACCCTGTTTTTAGCCAGTCATGAAATAAATGGGAGGAGTGTGATTTTCATGATTTTGATGCTTTCATTAGCTTTAAATGAAAAATTGTGTAGAGTGGAAGTGAGAAAATAACTTTAGAAGCATTGGAATTAAAATTACAAGTTTAAGGGTATCAAGAACACTTGAACTACCAAAGAATTTTTATGAACTTTCAAGGTGTTTCTTGACTTGGAAATGGCTTGAGATTAATAGCCATTGTGTAGGCCATTAAGTTTGTAAGGAACAACTTGGAAGGTTGCGCAAGAGAGCCTTCAAAGTCAAGAACAAGTTAAGAATCAAAGGTAGCAAAACTCCTAACTTAATGTTAATGTTGTAATGGTAAATGCTTATGAATTGTGCATGATATGGTGTTGAAATTGTGTTGTTAAGTGTATGAATTTTTTATCTTGATTGCTATGGAGATATGCATATCATTAATCTATTTGAACATTACATGTTGCTTAATTCATACACACTTTTATGAAAGACTTGTCATGCATTATTACACATATGTTAGTGTGCTTTGCTATTGAGATTTCTTTGAAATCTCACTCTCCCCAACTCACCATCCCTAGGTACAAGTTCAAGCAAGGGAAAGGAGAGGCAAGTGAAGAATGAAATGGCATTATGTGATGCTTCAATTATCAAGTTATGTAATATGCTTGTATTACATGTTAAATATTTTTGTAGTTCACGTAAATCCCAAACCTCTACTTGAGGAGTATGTACATATATATGAATGCATGCATGACTAAGTACAAATATGTTAGACAAGTTAAGCATGCTTTGGAATTAAATTTGAAATGGTAAAGTTTTCATAAAAGGGTTCCAAAACCCTTGTAAAATCCCAATCTTTGAGGTGTGAAGAAAAATATTAAATAAAGTTCAATTGATCTGACATTGGTGAAAAATAAGTTCACATGGTAAGGTTTAAAACAAGGCAAAGTTTGTTGGAATTGAACTTTTATGCAGAAAGTTATGGCTTTCCAAAGTTAAAGAGAAAAACCTGAAAAATTGAAAAATGACCATATGAACAGTGCATCTTCATGCAAAAAACTATGTGCATCTTCATGTTATGAATTTTAAAATTTGGATCAGAAATATGGAAAGTTGACCAAATGAATAGTAACTCGGGTTGAAAATTTTAATTTCACCTTTTTTGTTCAATTTGAGCTATTTAAGGCCTAGTAGTGGTTCATTAATGACATAATATGAAGTTAAAGAGGTTAAATAGGGAGTGTTATAGGTGAAGGCTCCCCATAGATAAAAAACACCACTTAATTGACATAATTACCTCTTGATCACAAATTACTTCCGAAATTCCATTTAGGATGTTACAGGTTTCAGTAAATGACATGAAAAAACTAGTTACATTTTGATGAATTAATTGTATATCAAAACCCTAAAGGCTATGTTAGATTAGTATTTAACCAAGAGAGGGTGAATTGATAACTGATTAAAATTTTTGTTTAAAAACATAAATGAAACAGAGTCACCAAGAGCAGAGAAGAGAAGATGAACACAATAAATTTATCTTGGTTTGGTCCTCCTGACTACGTCCAGTCCATAGAGCTCCAATAAGATTTCTCAATCCACTAACTACAACAACAATAGGCTTAAGCCTTTACAATGAGGAATCTCACTCCCCCTTACAACTTTCACTAAAATATAGACTCACACTCTCTATTTTCTGATGAATCTCAGCCCAACAGACTCAAGATCCCAATCTTGAGTTTCTCACATGTTTACAAGTTTGAATGGCTATTGTTAGTGTAGGATTTGACTAAGGGAGGGGTAAATTGGACACTTTAAAAATTTTAAAACTTAAATCGCAAAATTAAGAACAAAATCATCGAGGGAGAAGAAGAAAGATGAACACGGAGATTTATCCTGGTTCGGTCCACTTGACCTACGTCTATCCTCAGAGCTTCTCTAAGATTTCCAAATCCACTATATCAACAACAATATGAGGCTTCACAAGCTTATACAAATGGGAATTCACTCCCCCTTTCACTTCTCACTAAAACAGAGTGAAACACCCTCTATTTTCTATCTTACTTTCAGCCCAACAAGCTCAAGGCCCCGACCTTGAGTTTCTCACATATTTATAATGAATGTTTTCTCAAAGAAGCTCTCTCAAAAGAGTAGATAGCTAATACTGAAGTGCAGAATGAATATTGAAAGATTACAGAGAACGTAATAAATGACTTTGAATGTTCAGAGTGTTTGTCTTCTTCTCTGTATTGAATGCTTGGCTTTTATAGTTGAGAAGTAATGAGATGTCCGTTAGACTCCATTAATAGTTGTTACTCTCAACAACGACCATCTGGTTAACCATTAATGCAGCATTTAATGCAGTTTGAACGATGAGTGATGATGGCTGCAGATGGACATTAAAGTCTTCGAGTCTGAGAATATGTCTGTGCTTCACTCCTTATTTAATGTCCCAAGCTTCTGCATTTATGAGAACAGATAGCATTCAAAATGTCGTTACACAGATAAGAAAAGTAGGTGCATAGCTTTGGTGAAAATGTGTTAGACATGAAGCTGTCAAAAAAGTAGTACTCAAGTTTTGTTTCTTAATACTCGAGTGATGAGCAAACAAAGCAAGTGTAATTTTGAATTTTATGGGACTTAAGTTTGAAATTCAATACTTGAGTTTATAAAACACTTTCTAAAATAACTTGACCGTTTGTTTGAAGTATTATAAAAGTATTGAAATTGAACAAGAATACTCGAGTGTTGTAAATTAAGTACTTGAGTGTTGGAAACGCTTTCAGCTGCAACTCGAGTATTTAGCAAGAAGTTTGAAATAAAGTCATTTTGAAATATCACAATACTCGAGTTTTCATATCATTGTACTTGAGTGTTGTCATTTCTTTTACCATTACTCGAGTTCCCTAATGCAAGTGTTGGGTTTGTTTTGAAAAGAAAGCCCGATACTCAAGTAGTAGAAGCCAATACTCGAGTGTTGACAGTACTACTTGCATTACAAACTCGAGTGTTCAACTTCAAGTGATGTGTTGTGGTTTGAAAATGGAACTCGATACTCGAGTATTACAACACAATACTCGAGCGTTTCCAATACTTCCATTTGTAACTCTAGTGTTCTGCTTCAAGTGTTGTATAGTGTTTTAAAAATAAGGCTCGATACTCGAGTATTACAACACAATACTCGAGTGTTGCCAACACTTCAACATCAATGCTCAAGTTTTCACTTGAAAGTATTCAGTTATAAATCATTTTTAGTTCCAATACTTGAGTGTTTCACAAATATCATTCTAGTGTTGACAATACTTCAACCTTATACTCGAGTTTTCCACTAAGAGTATTGAAACACAGAAACATGTTAACTCACAATACTCGAGTACCTGCATTCAATACTCAAGTGTTCTCATCACTTTCAATAATAACTTGAGTGTCGTCTGAGAGTATTTAGTTTTATCATATTAAAAAGGCTCAATACTCGAGTTTCAAGACACAATGCTCAAGTATTCTCAATACTTTCATACAAACTCGATTACTGAGATGCAGAACTCAAGTGATTCAACATAAACACTTAGCAATAACAAACTAAACTTCATAATTTCTATAATCACAAATTAATCATTTTGTTATCATCAAAATATGGCATCAACATTCTCCCCCTTTTTGATGATATAAAAAAACTTTTAAAATTAGGATTTTGGAATTATGAGAGCTAAACTTTCAAAAACTCAAAATTATGAAAGTAAAGAAGACATGTAATCATGAAACCATAATATTGATCTTGAAATCATAATATCATTAATGCAGAAACATAAATATCATCCAAAGTTATAAACTATAATGTAAGATACAAAGTAAAACATAAAACAAAGACTAGTTTCTTCTCCCCCTTTTTGACATCAATCAAACATGGGGTGAGTGAGGAGAAGAAGGATCATGGGCTGAGGGATATGAGGAAGGTTCAGGAGGAGCAATGGAAGATACTGGAGGTGTAGGAATAGGCTAAGGCTCGGGATTTAGGATGGAAGATGAGAAATCAATCATAGCTAGCATTGCATCTGTATTGATGATTTACAGAGACGTTGGTAGGCGTATTAAAATATTGAGTAATTGCACACAAAGTCTCTTGTCCTTCCACTTTGAATGCTCCCCTATTTATAGATGAATTGAATTAATTAGCCATTAGAAACATTTAAGCTTTCATTACTCTCAGCTACATTGCACGATATTGAGCAATTAATGCTTCTAAGATTTCATTTGAAAATATGGTCGTTGAAGTTAAGCGACGATGAAGGTTTAGGCTACACCGGAGACAAGATCGGTGATGCCTATTCCCTATTAATAAGTCAAACCATAACACATTTATGAGAGAAGTTGGCATCTAAAATATTGTTGCGTAAATAAGGAAAGTTCTGACAAAATATTTATTTTTGATACATTTGTGACCCATGATCCTAATTGTGCTTAATTGACAATAAGACTTTCTGTTCCTGATTAGCATGTTTTTGGGTGTAAACGACATGATTAATTACATATTTGCATTCAATTCAACTTTAGGGCAAAAGGTACCTAAAATTATTGCTTTTCATTTGAGGAGCTTTGACTGAGATTGAATAGAGATAGGAATACAGGTTGGGCCTGCAGGCTCAACCCGCTTGCAGCCCGCCACCTCTAACTTGCGGATTGGCGGGCCAGCCCGCCTAACCCACTTTTTTTATTTTTTAAAATATTTATTTTATATATTTTTTGGTTTTTCTAATCCCAATATTTTTTACAAAATAAAAAGTAATATTAAATTCTATTTCTAGTAAATTATTGAACACTTATTGGTAGGATTGGAAAGAGAATCATGAAATTATGTAATCTTATAGGAAAAGATTGGGTAAAAAATAAAAAAATTATTTTTATAAAAAATAAAAGAAAAAAGCCTGCCAACCCCCCGTGGCGGGCTGCGGTTGGGGATTCCCAGCCTGCCAACTGGTGGGTTGTTGGCGGGTTGGCCCACCAAACCTGCCAACTTGTGCAGGATAGCCTGCAACCTGCGGGTTGGCTGCATTCCTAACCCTAGATTGAAGGAAACAGCTTTGGGCATTTCGCCACTACAAAATAAGTCATAAGAGGGAGGACATCTAGGGAGAGGTTCCTTGCGGTGAAACATCAAGTGCGCTACGACGAATATCATGTATTAGTAACCAGATCAGGCTCCAAATGGAAAGAAAACTAACCCTATTTAGGGTAAATTTCACATACAATAGAGGGGGGATGTAGGAGCCACCATTTTGGATCATCACTCTCATCTTTTGTCTCTTTTCTCTCATACAAACCCTAGCCACCATTTCCATCATCCACTTCTAGACCATAATGCATCTGTATTCTTCCATGGATGGTGTTAAGCGAGATTATATGAGTAGCTAAACCTTTTCCTTCCTCTTAGAGATGGAGAAGTCTTGAGATCATGGAGCTTAAAAGGGGAGTATTAGTTTTAATCTATATTCTTGTTATAGATTACATAGTTGCTGAGTTAGGACTTGTAGTTATACTTGGATACTTAGTTATGCTTGTAATCAAATATGTATTCCTTATGTAATAAACTACTATTTGTTTGACTTGATAGTATGAAGTCTCATTTCTATCTATTCAATGCAATCTTTGTTATTCCCTCTTATCTTTCTAGTTGTGTTTGATATGTGAGTTGATGATGTTTGCATTGGATTTTTCATTGAGTTTTTCATTGCATACACTAAGTGTTTTCAAAGAGTCTCATGGAATAGAGTTCATTGCATGAGGGTTCTGACCCAGCAAGTTGTGGGGGTTCTTCAACAAGAAACATAGTGTATTTTTATTACTCCACCTCATTATTTTGAACCATGATAGCCTGAACTATTTCCAAGAGGATCTTATCATTAAAAGAATTTACGTCATCATTTGGTTTTCTGCATTCCCATAAAAATCCAAAAACATTTTACATTTTTGTATTTACTTAGTTATTTTCAATTCAAAGTTTTGCAAAAAACTACCCCTTAAATCATTCCAACATTTGGAGCACATAAGCTAATCAAAATAAACTGCGCCTAAGGCTTCGAAATAAAAAAATGACACCATTGTAGGGGAGCCTAGCACTTGGTTTAGGGTAGCTTGTGTCATTTCTTAGTTGTTTTTGCATCTTTAGTTTGCTTTTGTTTGATGCTTATTCATAGTATAGGTTTGTATTATGCATAGCATTGCGTAAAAATTTTCTCGAAATACAAAAAAAGATACTGATTTTCTTTGAGTTTTATGCATTCTGCATCTGATAACAAGTCTTTGTCGTGGCCAATCTAAACTTTTGACATGTCCAATTCTGTTTTCAAGTAAGAAATAGCCCTCGGTACATCTTTACTGCTACTAACGTTGAAACTCATCGCGACTAACTTGAAATTTTAAAGAGGTATACCCTCTCGTGTGTAGTTCACCACAAATAATTTGGACATTCACCACGGCGTAACTTTGATTTTCTGCAGTTTAACCCTCTCGAGTTTGTTTCACCGCAACGAACTTGAAATTTCGCCGTGATCAACTTTCAGCTTTTGAACTTTTTACATTCGACTTCTTCCTTCTCCAGTACATACATACACACCATACACACACATATATAGTTGCATCCACCTATCCCATCTTTTTATTTGAATTGTGTGTTGCAAATTAATTTTGGATTTCCTCTTCTTTGAGTTATCCTTGTATGCCCAGAAAGACCTCTTACCTTACGATCTTGAGATTAGGATGTTAGTGTAGGATTTGACTAAGAGGGGGTGAATAGGCCACTTGATAAAATTAAAGTTTGAAGCACAGAAATAAAATCAAAGTCATCAAGAGAGAGGAAGAAAGTTAAATACAAGTAGTTATCGTGGTTTGGTCCACTTGACCTACATCAAGTCCTCAGAGCACCCTTGAGAGTTCTCAATCCACTATCTACAAAAATTCAAAGGCTTCGCAAGCCTTTACAATGGGAACACACTCCCCCTCAAACTTTTAACTATAATAGAGTGTCTCACACTCTGTTTTCTAGCTCAAACTTAGCCCAAATAACACAAGGTCCCAACTCTGTATTTCTCACATATTTTCAAATAAGATTGGCTCAAAGAACTCTCTATAAAGAGTTGATAGCAATTAATGAAGCTCAGAAGTTTGCAATGAATGATTTACAGAGAAAGTATTTAATGTCATAAAGTGTTATCAAAATACGTCTCTATCTTTTTCTCTGTATTGAATGCTTGGGCTTTTATAGTTGAGAAGTAGTGAAGTGTCCGTTAGACTCCATTAATAGCCATTACTCTCAACACCAAACTTTTATGTTGCCATTAATGAACCATTTCATGCTTCTCAGATGAGAAATGGAAAAGGTTGCAGATAAACGTTAGAAAGCTTCATGTCTCTGACCATGTCTGTGCTTCACTCCTTATTCAATAAACCAAGCTTCTAAATTTATGAGAGCAGTTAGCATTCAAAATGTCGTTACACAGAAAAGGAAAGTAGGTGTAGAGCGTAAGTGAAGTGTGTCTGAGATAAAGTGGTTAGAGAAAGCAGTGCTCGAGCATAACTCTTTAAAGCTCGAGTATTGTTTAAAATTTTTCAAAGAAAAGCTCAATGCTATAACACAATACTCGACTATCATATGAAAGTGTTTGAAAAATAACTGAATACTCGAGTGTTAAATTATATTGCTTGAGTACTGACAATGCTTCTTAAGATTGCTCGAGCATTCCATGAAAGTATTGAAAGGTAATGTGTTTTAAAATCATCAATGCTTTATTGCTAAGTCAATATGCTCGTGCATTTTGTATGCTTGCATAGCGTGCTGGAGCATTTTCAAAAAGTATAGGCGAATAGTAAAGTTTTGAACTTGATGCTCAAGCAATGGAGGCTATTGCTTGAGCATTAGCAATACTTCCAGTCAATGCTTGCAGTATTCACTCCCAGTGTTGTGAGAAAAACTTTAATACTTGAGCACTGAGAATTTATGCTCGAGCATTGGCTCTGCTGGAAGCCTTTGCTTGAGTATTGCTTGAAAGCACTGAAGGAAAGACTCAATACTCGAGCAATGCATTACCAGTGCTTGAGCATTGGTTGTGCTGTTAATGAATGCTTGAAGTACTGACTAACAGTATTGTCAAAAACTCTCAACACTCGAGCACTGACTATACTTTCAGCCAATGCTTGAAGTGTTGACTGATAGCATTTTTAAAAACCCCAATACTTGAGCATTCTGTTCCTAGTGCTCGAGCATTGGTTGTGTTTTTAGCCAATACTTGGAGTATTGCACGGTAACACTGTCTGAGTGCCTTGACTTAGCTCGATTCTCGAGCATTGCATGCCAGTGCTCGAGCATTGGCAATGCTTTCTACCAATACTTAAAGTATTCACCGAGAGTATTGTTTAAAACATTATTTTCAGAACTAAATGTTTGAGCATTGACTTCCAATGCTCGAGAATTAACAACACTTCGTGCTAATACTTGAGTACACACTGAAAGTGCTGTTATAACTTAAGTTTAAAAGACAACAGTGTTGGAGCATTAGTTCTAATGCTCGAGTATTGTCAATGCTTTTACTAGGTCAGTCAAGCATGTTTATGAAGTATTAAAAACAATATTAAACTTAGAAAATCAGAGATATTTTCAATTGCATAAATCTTCACAAAACACTTATTTGTTATCATCAAAACATCATATCAACATAAGAGAACCTTGAGGAAAGCCTGTAAGGAACAGAGAGACAAAGGGAATAGCAGGGTAGTTAGGGGGGAGAACCTAACTTTATGGAAATAGATAGCAAAGTGAACCCTATAGAGGAAAGAATTATGGCTGAAGTTCCCTAGAATCGACCAAACCAGAATTTAAATGTTAATCAATAAGGAAATGGTATTAATGGAGGAAATGGTGAATGAGAGCATATAGAGGAGAATAATGTGAATAATAAAAGGATAACAATTAGGAAAGCCACAACCTCTGATATGAATTATGATCCATTTACTGTTGCTTGCTCTAATTATGATGTGACTTTGAAATTAAAGGATTGCTTATTAACTCTTTGCCTGAATTCCATGGCTTGACAAGGGAGAACCCCTACATCTACCAACAATCACTATCGATGATTTGTCAGAGCATGAAACCAGTGGGAGCTTCTCTTGATCAAGTGCTTTGAAAGGTGTTTTATCTTTGTTGGAAGGAAAGGAAAGGGAGTGGTTCATGAGCCTTCCTAGGCATGTGGTAAATGCATATCAGAGTTTGGAAAATTTGAGGAAAGATTTTTTTGGAAAAGTACTTGCCAGCATCAAGGACTTCGTCTATGAGAAAGGAAATATATTTAGCTAGACCAGAGTTTGACAAGTCCTTGTATGATTATTAGAACTATTTTCAAGATCTTCTATCTAGATGCCCTCATTACCAAATCCCAAATGAGCAATTGGTTCAATACCTTTATGAGGGATTGAAGAGTCAAGAGAAAGGGATGTTGCAGCCCCTTAGGAGGTTCCCTGATCGACCTAACTGCTGAAGAGGCATGAGAATTGCTAAAAAAGATAGTCTTGAATCATCAGCAATACAGTGTGAGAAACATTAGAGTAGTCTATGAGTTAGGGACTTCAACCACACATAATAGAAGAATGGACACTCTAGAGTCTAAGGTTGACTCTTTGGAAAGTAAGGCAATATATCAATTGTCTCTCCTCACCGCTGAGCTGAAAAATTTGAACGTGAGTAGACCACAACATTATATGGATCTTAGTACACCAGATTGTGAGACTTGTAATTCTGTATGCACATCTCAAGTGTTGACCTCAGTAGATATGAGGAGGTCTCAGATATGTATCAAGGGAGACTAAAAAAAGATGGGACCCCTATTCAAACACATACAATGAACGGTAGAAGGCAAACCCCAAATTCAGTTGGAAATGTGAGGGTATGCGTCAAATAGATTCCAAGGGAGTGGAGGAGCTGGACCATCCAACTACCAGATGTAAAACTCCCAACAAGCTTTGAGTGTCCCTCAAAATGAGGATACCAATTAGCTTTTACACAACATGATGTTATTACCCAAGGAAGAGCAAGCTTCCACTGCCAACCAGTTCAATTCGATTGCTTTTCTTATTCAGAAGGACTCCTCAAAAAATGATGCTAGATTCGCCTCTTTAAAGAAGAGGATGGAGAAATGGGAGACTAAGGCTAAAAATCTAAACTCTTTTGTCACTCAACTCTCTAACAACTTGAGTGAACAACAAGCAAGGAGTAGTAGCTTCATCCCTTCCAACATTGTCATCAACCCTAAGGGACTAAATTCTATAAACTTGAGAAGTAGGAAACAAGTGAGGTTTGATAAGGAAGATGAGGGAGCTTTAGAAGAAGAGAGCATTGAATGCAACAACCTTCCAACCCCAACCACAAAAAGGAAGAGGAGTGAGAGTGCTAAAGAAAAAGCTTTGTTATCCAAAGGAGAAGTACCCTCCTCACGCAATGAGGAAGGGTATGTGGCTTTAGAGCAAAGAACTCCACACTCATATGTTAATGCTAAGGTGAGCAAGTATGGAACCACCCCAACCAAAGGTAAGGATTACGTATTGAAGAACTTCTTTTTCCAAACTCTTATTTAATGAGTAAGGAAATTGCTAAAAAGAAACATGAGAAAGAAGTCTTTGATTTATTTAGTAAGGTAGAGGCCAATATTGTTGGGATTATAATACATAAACGCAGAGGAAGAAACAAATTTCAAAATTTTCTAATCCTTCTTTTGGATTTATTAAAGGCTTTTAGATAGAGTAGTTAGGATAGTACCTTTTTTTTGCAGTTCTTAAATTTGCAGCAAGCAAAAATCTTTTACTTATTCTTAGAAATCTGATCTTGAGGAGCCAACCTTCTTTGATTGCCTCCCTCTACTGGCATCCAAGCGAGCAGTTTCCTATAATCGTAGCGTGCTAGCGCTTCTCATTCCCTTCCCTCTAAGGTTTCTGTGGCTTAAAGTCATACTCGAATTATGAAACTTAGTGTGAAAACTAATACTTTCCCTAATATTTTGTGAACTATGATGACCATATTCATTTTCAAGAGGAAATCCACCATCAAATACTTTTACACCTTAGTTTTGTCTTGTTGCTTCCTCAAAATTCAAAAATACCAAAAATTAAATTCTATTTTGTATTTAGCCCTTAGGTGCATAGTTATTTTGAATCAAAAACAGTGTTTAATTGCTAAACTAACTTAAACACAAGTTGAAATTTAGTGGTATATCAAGCTCAGGAGAGAACGACCCTAGGGTTGCACCCTGTGCAATCCTTGGAAATCACAAATATTTTGATCCATTTCTAAGGCTAGAAAACGACAAAATTTTATAATCTATGGCTTCGTCGGATCAAAAAATGGCGCCGTTGACGGGGAGCTAAGTGCCATTAGTTTAGATTGTGTTTTTGTTTGTTTATTGCATTTTTGTTTGTTTATTTTGCATTTATTAATAGTATAGGATCAACTTGTGCATATCATAGCATTTCATTTTAGGAAGACCAGCTTTCATCTGCATTCTGCATAATTTTTGCATTTTCACCGCGACCAATATCCATTTTTGCCATGACGTACGTGAATTCCACAGAGAAACACCTTCTCGAGTGTAGTGCACCGCGACCAAAGTTGAGTTTCACTGCTGTGTAACTTGCAATTTTAAAGAGAGATTCCTCTCGGGTGTTCTTCGCCACGACTAAAATATACTTTTGCCGCGACCAAAATCTGAATTTTCACCTGTTTACCCTCTCAGGTACTATTCGCCATGACTAAAGATTATTTTCACCGCGGCCAAAACTTGTTTTTCACATTTCATCCACTTGTTTCATTTCATCTTCAGTACACACATACACTTCATTCATACAAATCTTTCATACATACTCATTCACACACTCATTCCATTCACGTGAATATCATGGCTATTGAAAGTACTTGCTTCACATTTAAAACTGAAGATGAGCTGGTACAGTCAAGCATCTTATCTATTGCCTCTATTGTTGAATATGAGGAACCATCCTCTTTTACATCATTGTATTCTGAAAATTCTACCTGTGCTTGTGAAGGGATAGGATCATGTCTGCAATGCATTGTACTGAAATGTTTGATTCTTGTGTTGCAGACTCAAAATGAGGAGCCGATGGAATCGGACAATGATGCCAAGCTCAACACAATTAAAGGAGATTCCATCGGAATAAAAGAGCCTGTTGGTGTTGAAAAGAATCTTGGTCAAGCAACTAAAAAGTTAATAGACTGACAGAATACCTTAAATGATCAGGGAAGTGATCTCAACTCTCTTGAGCTTCATAAGTTGATTCATTCAATTGTGCAACCCCTACCTTGGAATTGAAACCCTTGCCTTCTAATTTAAAATATGCTTATCTTGGGTCTAATAATACTGTCCCCATTATAATTGCTAATTCTTTATCACACAAGGAGGAAGAGAAACTTTTAGCTGTTTTAAGATAGCATATAAGGGTTTTAGGGTGGACCCTAGCAGACATCCTAGTGATTAGCCCAATGATATGCACACACAGAATTCTTTTAAAAGAAGAGTCAAAACCCATTAGGCAACCCCAGAGGAGATTGATCCCCTGATATTGGATGTAGTAAAAAAGGAGATTACCAAACTCTTGAGTGCATGGATAATTTATCCAACTTCGGGTAGCAAGTGGGTTAGTCCTGTCCATGTGGTACCTCAAAAGAGCGGGATCACAGTGGTGAGGAATGAAAAAGATGAACTTATACCCACAAGGGTCCAGAATTCTTGGCGTGTGTATAGATTATAGGAAATTAAATGATGCCACACTAAAGGGTCTTTTTTTATACCCTTTATTGACCAAATGCTTGAGAGGCTAGTAGGGAAATCGCATTATTGCTTTTTGGATGGGTTCTTAAGATACTTTCAAGTACCAATTGCACCTGAACACCAAGATAAAACCACATTCACATGCCCTTTTGGTACATTTGCATACTGAAGGATGGCCTTTGGACTGTGTAATGCTCCTGGGACCTTCCAACGCTGCATGATGGCAGTTTTCTCTGAGTTTCTAGATGAATGCATAGAAGTTTTCACGAATGATTTAACTATTTACGGAGGATCCTTTGATGATTGTTTGACTAGCCTTGAAAAAGTTTTGAGAAAATGTATTGAGAAGAATTTGATCTTAAACTCTAAAAAATGCCATTTTATGGTAAATAAGGGAATTGTTCTAGGGCATTTGATTTCGAAAAAGGGTATAGAAGTTGTAAAGCAAAAATTCAAGTAATTTCTTCATTACCTTACCCTAGTTACGTAAAAGATGTCCACTCTTTTCTTGGTCATGCTGGGTTTTATAGACAGTTTATTAAGGACTTTAGCAAAATTGCATTACCTCTTTCTAAGCCACTGCAAAAAGAAGTAACGTTTGACTTTAATAACAATTGCAAAGTGGCTTTTGATGAACTTAAAAAGAAGCTTGTTTCTGTACCTATTTTAATTGCCCCAAATTTGGAGTTACCCTTTGAGCTTTCTTGTGATGCTTCTAATTATGCTGTAGGGGTAATGCTTAGGCAGAAACTCGATAGGGTTACTAGAGCTATAGCCTATGCATCTAAGACCTTGGACCCAGCTCAAATGAATTATACCACAACTGAAAAAGAGTTGTTCGCTGTTGTGTTTACATTAGAAAAATTTAGGTTTTAACTTTTATGTGCGACCAATTCACCCCCCTCTTGGTCAAATCCTACTCTAACATTTATGACTTCACCTCAGGCACAAAAGCTTAAAAGTGATACTCTAACATTTACATTTTAACAATTTACTCATTTTAAATTAGTCTAGCCAGCGGGCGAAGCAATCCGAGAAAATTTATAAAAAATTTTCACAAATGCCCAGCATGCTTCTCTAAAGATTTGGAATACACCAACATCACCAATAAAGACTATGACAAACCAATTCAGATACTGACAGAAACACAATTCATACAACTCACAATTAAATTCACAAATGCCCAGCATGCTTCTCTAAAGATTTGGAATACACCAACATCACCAGACTATGACAAACCAATTCAGATACTGACAGAAACACAATTCATACAACTCACAATTAAAATCCACAATCCAAAGGGGCATTCATCAATTCAATCCAACGGCATTACTATAAATTCACAATATCCATATCTAATCCAAAAAGCCGTTTTAACAATATCACCTGTTCAAACACGGAGTTGATGGTAGCCTGACTTAAAATCAAGCTAAGATAACACCTTGGCTCAACTCAATTGATCTAACAAATCATCAATTCAGGGGAAACCAATAATCATTTTTCATCATCATTTCAATTCTTTCACGGTAGTATATACCCGATTTTAGACTCTCGTCTTTCTTTTCCTTCTAATTTTGGGGTACTCCGTATGCCATGATTTTATCATGTAGAAATGTACGGGAAGAGAAACACCCCATGGTTTCCATTGGTGTAACTGTCCTATACAATTGGGAAGAGAAGCGCCTCATGTGCAACTGTCCCATGTAGTATGAGAAGAGAAACACCCCATGGTTTACCACTTGTGTAACTGTCCCATCTTACTCCTATCTATCAAGAAATAGCTCGCCAGTTATGGCGATTTTATTCCGGTATCCTAAGATGACCACCCCAACTTAAAAACAATACTTTTCGTTGGGTACATCCTCTTCTCATCATCTAGTAGCATATCATAACCTCTTAATCACTTGGTAGCATTTAGCAATAATGCAAACTTCATTTCACTTTTCAATTTGGCCTGATTGTTACACCTTTTCTGATGCCTGAAAATATATTATAATAATATTAATCACAACCTCAACATCTAAGGCATCTCCAAGCCCCGAGTGTACTATTGCTAGGTGTAACATGTAACATCTTCCTCGTCATTTACATCATTATGATAGCCTACTTGACTTTCCCTTTGGTAGCTCTTAGGATTCCTTAACCAATCCACCTTGGTTATTTCAACTTTTACAATTTACCCACATAGGAATCATTTATCACATATAGATTTAAGCCTATATACTAGCAGATAATTCATCATGAAGTATCCTCAAACTTCGCTGCTAGTACTATGCCTTTTCAATTCTTATTAGTCATAAAATAAATGGGGCCATCATGGTTGGGACATCTGTTGTGGCTACTGCTGCACATCGGGAGTTGCAGCTATTACTATGCCTCTTACAGTCCATCCACTGTACTCATATTAATCACGAGGCTTTTTAACAATTTCCAGTACCTTAATACTCTTTGTACTTCCACTGTGCTATTCTGACTCTTTCGTTACTGGCCACAACTTCTTCAACTATTTCTCTATGCAAAATTTCATTCTCAATATCTTAATATCTTGGAATGGCGGCCATTAAAGCCCACGGCCATTCTTTATCACCAGTTGCAACTAGGGCTAATTACTCCAGTTCATAAGCCTCTCCGTCCCTTTGGATCCACGACAGATGAAAACCTCACCCTTGCAGAGTCGCATGCTCTCGGAGTCCCTTAATGTTCACATTCAAATGGCGTACTAGAGAAGCAGCTTTGCCATTTTTAATCCCCTTACAATTCTTATCGTCTACCGAGGCTCTATAATTCACATCTGGATCCTTGGGCTGCTTTTGCACTTTATTCCAGCTTCGAGACAAAACTAGAACATTAGAATTTGATTAGGAAGAAGTACAAGTAGATTTTGTCTTCCTAAAGACTTCTCTTTGTCAACCTTGATTGGCCTCTCTGGCTCAATCATAACAGGTTCTTCCTGTAACTGCGTCAACCAAGTATCACATCTTAGTCTCTTCCTCAGAGTAAGCTCCTCTGTAAGTACCGGCATCTCTACCGGGCTCTCGAGTTTCGGGGCAATCTGATCTAGATCATATGCCTCTCTAACCCGTCTGGATATATGCTAACCGAAACCCTCATCCATATAGAGTGATGTACTCTTAGAGTCCTTGGGTGTTGGCATCCAGTATGCGCTGCAGAGAAGTAATCCTATCAAAAACTGAACCCTCATACTTGTCATCCCTTGCATATTCTGGTAGTTCTTGTGCCAGCTCCTTCTCTATTTCGAACACTCATTCAAATCCTGAAGTGATTCTGTTACATTGGATCCAATCTCCGAAGGTTCCTTCTTATCCTATTCTTCCATTGGTATACTTGGCTTTTCATGTTTAGCTTATCACATTTATTCATAAATTCATGAATATGGTAAATAACTAACTAACATACCATCATAAGAGGCAACCAACCAATATATACCATAACATAGTAAAGCACAAACATGCTAAACAACAATGCATAATTAATGCATTAACAACTAAATCATCCCAAAACCTTTGCTCTGTTACCATTACAATGTAACACCTCTTATTTATCCCTCTTAGCTTCCATTATGATGATTTGGAACCAATTAATGGCCTCAAATAACTCACAAAGTTGAAAAGGATCAAATTGAAAACTTTGATTTTTATGTGAGTTACTATTCACAGCTTTTCGGGGCCAAGTTTGAAAATTCATAACTAATTCTAGAAACATCGAAATTGAGTGGTTCCAACTTCTATTTGAAGCTTACAAATTACTTTATGAGGGAAAAATACTCAATTGTACATAAACTTGCTCAATCGGTACAGATTAATTCATGAAAATGTACTGTTCATATGGTAATTTTCCATTTTCCAGGATTTTCTGTGATTTTTCGCCAAATATGGACAGTCATAACATTCTGTACAAAACTCCAATTACAGAGATCTTTAGCTTGTTTTAAAGCTTGCCATGTGAACTGTTTTTCCGGAAAATGTCAGCTCATTTGGAATCCATTTTCTCTGTTTTATGACAGGTCAAAGTATGAGGTTTGACCAACTTTACTTCCAGCACTTGGTCAATTTTTACCTCCTCTTAACTTCATAAACCATCTTATTGATTTCTAAACCTTTCTTGACCCTATTAACGTATGTGATTAGGTGTTCTTAGGGCATATATTAGTTATCATGAGTCCATCATACATGCATCAGTTATATTACATGCCACATTACAAACCTCAACAAAATAATATAAAGTTTACAACATAATTTACATTCATACACATGTGCACATTTTTGCTTCAAGCATCATGGGTTTTCTTCTTACCCTTTAATGTGCTTCCACCTAAAAATGGTTAGTGGGGGAGAATGAGATTTTTGGAAATCTCAGTAGCAAAACTATCTAACATATTTTCATAAAAATGCATGACAACTTTCTAAATGAATGTGGATTAATAAAAGTGTAACATGAAACACATCAATGCGTATGGCCATAGCATGAACATGCACACATCCACACTTTCATCACCATAAAGTTCAAAGCAACCCATGCATCAATCAAAGGAATTTTCATGATAACATAGATTAGAGTTAGATGGTCTTGCTACCTTATCTCTTTAGCTTTTCCTTAGGATTTAAACCCCTCTGGATAGTCTTTCCCAATAGGCTCATTGGCTTCTCAATCTCCTAAACATCATTCAAGAGCATAATCATAAATTTCCAGCCATCACAAAACAAGAAATCTTGCAAAAACGCAATATGACTCTTAATGCTCCTTTAACCACCCTTTAAGACTTTGAAACATGCTCTTGTGATTTTAAATGCTTCCCAAAAATTTTCTCACTTATACCCTACAAAATTTTGCCTTCTAAACTCAATGGAAGCATCAAAATCATCAAAATCACACTCCTCCTATCCCATACAGGTCTGGACGAAAATCTGTCTATGAAAGGAGAAAATGATTTTTTTTCAAACTTTCATCATATGTAACAACATATTCTTGATCCCAAAACACTTCTCGTGGATTATTTATCTCAAAAAAAAACTCTTCCTCATTAAATATAAAATTGGAAAGCATCACCCCTTAGGGTTTGAGATTCCAAAATTTCATACAAACATCAAAACCAAGCAATATATACATCAATCTTCTCCTTATCATGCAAGGAGTGTTTTGCAACCATTTATTTCCTCTAAATCCCTCTCTTTCTCATCTTTCCTCTCATGAAACCTAAATTTCCAGCCACTAAAAGAGAGCCAAAACCAAAAATCTAAACTGATAGAAAGGTAGAGGAAGTCACAAGGAAGAGATTGATGTATCGTTTCAAGTGCTTTAACCTCTTACCTTTTATTTTCTCAAGCTTCTTCCTTTTCTTTGTGCTTGTTCATGGAGTCTCTTCTTCTCTCTTTTTCCTGCCCCAAAGTCAGTCACCAAATGAGGAAGATGAAGAAGAATTTGCTACTTAATAATCTTTTAAAAAGGAATGAAGGGTGGATATTTAATCTTGTAAAAATATCATGATCTAATGGTTATAAATCTTCCACCTCTTTCCACGCATGCTTGCATATTATTGGCTAGTCAAAAATGTCATTATGGGCTGCACATGGGGTGTAAAAATCTGTTGGGGAACCTTGGTTATGTTGGGATTAGGACGTACAAGCAGCGGAATTTAAAATAATCCAATCCCAAATACGGATCTGTCAAAGGCATTTAGATCGAGGAGATGTAGGCGTACCTTTTGCGTTTTGAGATTGTCCTTTCCTCAACGTCTAGATCTCTTCAAACTCCACAACCTTCAGCACTCTTGCTTCCGATCATGAGGAGCCGACGTTCTTTCAATTGCCTCCCTCTACCGGTATCCACGCAAACAGTCTTCAACAATAGCCACATGCTAGCGCCTCTTTGTTTCACTCTCTTTCTAGGGTTTCGTGGCTCAAGAGCGAATTCAAATACAGAATGGGATGCCTCTTCTTTTTATGAGCACTTATATTTATAAAGCTCATAGAGTGCATCATAATCAAGGATTAATCTTTTATTAATATTGAAAAATTCGAATTTTAATTCCAAAAGTATATTCTAGATCTAATCTTGAAATTCGTATTTCTAAAGATATTCTAGATCTAATCTTGAATTTTGAATTTTAAATAAAAATATCTAGATCTAATCTTGAAATTCAAATTTCAAAAGATATTCTAGATCTAAGCTTGAATTTCAAATTTCAAATAAAATATATTCTAGATCTAATCTTGAAATTCAAATTTCAAAAGATATTCTAAATCTAATCTTGAAATTCGAATTTCAAAAGGATATTCAAGATCTCATCTTGAAATTCGAAACTTGAAATTCAAAATGTGGAATTCAAATTTTGCAATCTTAATTTGGATTAAATTAATCTGATCAAATCATATCCATTTAATTAATCCAAATAATGAGCCAACAGATTTAATTTATCCTTATAAATTAAATTGATGTTAGTTATTTAATTCATCAAATAAATTAAACTAACACACACAAATATTATTTACATAATATTGTGCAATTTCGAATTTCAACATATATACACATATATTTAAAATTCGAATAAACCCTAGAAATAAAGCTTATGTTGGTTTGTTCTTGCGCGCGACCTTGTAGTCCCATATAAAGTTGGCAGTGGGCTAATCTCACCATAAACCCACAAGTTGCAAGCAGTCTCTAGCAAGACATTACGACTACCCAAATCATACGGGGATCGTTAACAGATGTAATCTTTTATGCAACCACATCACATCCCTTTTGTCACGCGATATCTCGGTCAAGGATGAGGCATGGATGGCGTCACCCTCCTATTCCCAACCATTACTTTCTCTATCCCTGAGTAGTCTGATCAAAGCAACGAAAAACCCCTTTTCATTACAGTATGCCCATACATTTCTCAGACTCAGTCATCGAGGGGCCTAGTAATGTCTCTCAACTAATGTGAGGGACAAATCCCATCTTGATTACTCACATTCCTCCACATGAAAACCCTTAAGCCCGATTATAACCTTTATCACCACCCGGTCAAAGGTGACTTTTAACTAAGTCAAAGCTTAGTGACTTTCATGCAGGAATCCATGATGATCTCAGGTCAAAGAGCATTGTGACGTGATTACATATGAGATAAGCTATTGAATTAATCCATGCAGCTTTCTCATAACGGGTCAGTCTAGCACCTTGTACTCTTACAAGTGCCTATGACTTTAACTCGTATTTCCATACCTTATCAAAGTCATACTGGTCTTACTTTATCTTTGTTCCCACAGAGATAATCGACCAGGGACATTTAGGACAATATTCATAATTTACCCATGGATGCAATTATCATAATAAACATACAAAGGTTATGATAATTAAATGGAGAAAATATATTAAAATAAATAATGTGTAAGGTACAATGATTGGCCCTATGACACAATTTCCAATAGGTTACACTAACCAAACCCATTTGGTTACTTTTACCGATTACACTTTTTACCAGTAAACATAACTCTATTCCGGTAAATCTTTTTCTACTTTTCTAGAGATGTTTTCTTCCTCATTTAATCTCCATGATTCCCTTTTAAATATAATGAAATCATTATCCTCAAAACACCTCTTGATCTTATCAAAAGTAACAGGATTATTTTATCCTGTCAAAAACTATTGAAAACGAACAATCAGAGAGGGCAAAGCATTTTTAGAGCCTTATAAATTTCTCCTTTTTTCACTGATACTCTAGCTCTATTTCTTTCCCCAAAATACCTTCTAGATTTTCTAAAATCAATTTTTGAAATAAATTATATTTCAGGGATTTTCGGGCCCTTTTCCTCTTTTTCGGAAAAATCGCCTTAATCGTACATTGGGCAATAATTTTGTAAAATACTATAAAATTCACTGAATTTTTCTAGACTTTGGTTTTTGGTCTTAGAGAACTCCTGATACCTTAAATAATTATTTTCAACCATCAAATCTTTAAAATTCCATAAATCATCATCCAGACCGAATTTCAACAATCAGTCGAATCTCTGATAATCAGTGAGTTCTGCTCTATCTTTTGGGCATCTGTGAATTTTTCTGATTTTTGGTCAATTGTTTGACTTTGACTTTGTCAAATGACCAAAATGCCCTTACACTTCTCTTTAATGACTAAAATGCCCTTTCACAATCTAACTTTTCATAAATTTCCATTTTGCCCTTGACCTTTTTGCCCTTGATCTTTTGGTCAATGACCCCTTGGCGCGTCCCAGGAGGTCACCCATCCTGAAATTGCTCCAGGACGAGCACACTTAACTTTAAAGTTCCTACCGACTTCCATCCACCAGGCCAAATCTAATTCTACGACTTCCAGCCGAACAACATCAACTTTTTCCGTACTTTCTATCCGTGGGCTTTAACTTGACTTCCCTTTTTATCCAATGACCATATTGCCCTTAGTCTTTATACTTAATGACATTTACGTCCTTGGCTTACATGCTTAGAAATTTCAAAGCCTTATGACTAAATTGACCAGGGTCTCTTTGGTCCATTGACATCTTTTCTTTCTGTACTTTTATTTCTGGGCCTTATCTTATCTCCTAACTATCAATTTGGCCTCTATTTCAATTTAGAGGAAAGGGTTGATATTACAAAAGGCGCATAATTTTGGTATGGTAGAGCTCAAAGATGAGGAAACTGGAGCTATTATGAAGGTTAATGGACATCTATTGAAGCACTACCATGAGAATTACAAGCCGCCTTAGCTATCAGGTTATTCCTTTCCTCGACTTACTCTTTACTTTACATCTATGTTTTTGCTGAAATGAATCAATACAATGATGCATGGTATAAGTGTGGGAGAGGAACTGTCTAATAGGAGGTAGAGTAATTAGATTTTGAATTCAATAAACTTCCCTCATTTTGATCTCTAGTTTTCTTTATGCCAAGTGGAATATGAAAGAGTGGTTCGCTATGAATTGAATGAGAGCTTGACTATTACAACTGTATGTATCTATGGATGTTTCCTATGCTATTTAAGTTTTCCTACATTACGTTACATGCTTGCATAAATGTCCAGTGTTGTTTGTGAATTCTGCGCTTTCTTTGTGATTGTTAAATCTTTCCTTCCAATCATTGAGGACAATGTTTAATTTAAGTGTGGGAGGAGATTTAGGATTTAAGTTTTCCAAGCAATACCTTGATTATAAAATGCAAAAAAAATTTTGAAGGTTAAATGTTGGGCTATTTTACTGAAAACTTTAGAAATTCTCAGGTTTCTTAAAATTTTTGTGAAAATTTTTCATTTTCCAAAGGTTTTAAACTACAAATTTCGCTCCCGGACCATTTTCGCCGCAACTAACTTTATTGTTCATCACGTCGTAAGTTGTCAAAATAAGGTAATTCACCTCTCGAGTATGTTTCATAGCGACCATCTTATGGTTGCACCCCGGTGAAACCACTTGCACACAGAGCCACTCTCTCGAGTGTGGTTTGTAATATCCACCATTTTCTGTAAACTGAAATAGAGGCCAAACTGATAGATATGAGATAAGACAAGGCCCAGAAATGAAAGTACAGAAAGAGAGAATGTCAATGGACTAAAGAGACCTTGGTCAGGCTTTGAGATTACTAAGAATGTAAGCTAGGGATATAAATGTCATTAAATATAAAGACCAAGGGCAATATGGTCATTGGATAAAAAGGGTCGAACTAGTAGCTAGAAGTCAATTTAAAGCCCACGGATAGAAAGTACGGAAAAAGTTGATGCTTTTTGGAAGTCGCAGAATTAGATTTGGCTTGGTGGATTGAAGTCGGTAGGAACTTTAAAGTTAAGCGTGCTCACCCCGGGAGCAATTCCAGGATGGGTGACCTCCTGGGAAGTGCTCAAGGAGTTAGAAACCAAAAGTTCAAGGGCAACAAGGTCAAGGGTAAAATGGGAATTTATGAAAAGTTAGACTGTGAAAGGGCATTTTGGTCATTAAGAGAAAATGTAAGGGCATTTTGGTCATTTGACAAAGTCAAAGTCAAAGTCAAAAAGTCTACTATTGACCGAAATATCAGAAAAAGTCACACATGCCCAAAAGATAGAGCAGAACTCACTGATTAACAGAGTTTCGACGGATGGTTGAAAATCGGCCTAGATTTGTATTTATAGAATTTTGAAGATTTAATGGCCGAAAATAATTATTTGAGGTATCAAAATACCTTAATCAATTGAGTTCAGGGCATAGAAAAATTCAGTGAATTTTATAATATTTAATAAAATTATTGGCCGGTGTACAATTAAAGCGAGTTCCCTGAAAATCGGGTAAAGACCCGAAAATCCACGAAATGTAATTTATTTCAAAAATTAATTTTGGAAAATCTAGAGGGAATTTTGGGAAAAGAAAAAGGGCTAGAGTATAAGTGAAAAATTTAGAAATTTTTAAAGCCCTAAAAGTATTTTGCCCTCCGATTGCTTGTTTTCAGGGATTTTAGACAGCATAAAATAATCCTGTAAAATTTGAGGAAGTCAAGGGGTATTTTGGGGATAATAAATTTTCCATATTCAAGAGGAAAACATGGAGATTAAATGAGGAAGAAAATATCTCCAGAAAAGTAGAAAAAGATTTACCGGAATAAAGTTATGTTTACCGGTAGAAAGTGTAATCGGTAAAAGTAATCGATTGGAATTTTGGTTTGGTTAATGTAACCAAACCCCAACCATATTTTTTTTACCCATGTCCAGCCAATAATTGCAACTTTATGACAACCAATAGGAATTAAGCAAATGTTAGCAAGGTGGATGATTTTTTAGCCATTAGATTAAGTTGTAAAAACAAGAGTTAATCTTAGCCTTTCATTATTTACTAAGGGAATAAATAAACATCATTTCCCTTCTCTCCTTCCTCATTTTGGCATTAATCCCAGCTGGAATTTGGGAGCAAGAAGACTCCATTCTTGAGCTACAAGAGGAAGAACAAGCTTTACAAAATCCAAGGTAATAAGCCAAGCAACCAAAACCATACCTTATTTTGATCCTTGCAACTCCCTCTTTCTTTCTATGGGCTTGAAATCTTGGATAAGCTTCTCTTTCTCAAGATCCAAGGTTGGTGTTCTTCAGATCAAAAGTGGGAAAGAGAGGGAGTTAGAGCTAATACTTAGGTGCAAAATGCTCCTTGGGTTGTGAGGAGTAATTTGGTGTATACATTGTTGTTGTTTGGTTGTTGTTTTGAATTTTGGGTTTCAAAACCCTAAGGGGTTATGCTGCCAAAATTTTTATGGAATGAGGGAGAGTTGAATTTAAGTCATATTATCCATGGGAATGAGTTTAGAAACAAGAAAATGATGATAGATACCATGGAAACTTGAAAGAGAATCACTTTCCTTCAACTTTTGAATTTTCGTGCAAATCTGGAAAGTGGACAAAGGAGTGTTGTTTTGATGATTTAAATGTTTCTAATGGCTTTAAAATGAAGGTTTGTGTAGGTTATAAGTGAGCACAAGTTTTGGAAAGCATTGGAAACCAATAAGACAAGTTTAAATGCTCTAAGGTTTATGTAATTCAAGGGGAAGTTCAAGGGTGTTTTACATTGATTTCTATATTGGTAATGGATTGTGTATAATGGCCATAATGTTATGAATTGTGTAGGCAAGAGTTTGGTGCAAAGGATTAATTTTCCAAATGGTCAAGAAAGCATTCAAGCTAAAGGGAAATTAAGAGCTAAAGGTAGCAAGACCATCCAACCCTAATCTAAGTTGTTTTGAAAATAATTGATGAAATATGCATGATTTGTTGAAAATTGATGATGATAAAGGTGTGAATGTGTGCTTTATATGCTATGGCCATTTGCATTTATATGTTACATGTTGCACTTTTGTACATTCACACATATGCTTAAAGTTGTCATGCAATTTGTGAAATGTGTTAGATAGTTTTGCTATTGAGATTTCCAAAAATCTCATTATCCCCCCAACCAACCATTTAGGTACAAGCACAAGAAAGGGTAAGAGCAAAGTAAATGGTGATTGAAGATGCCATGTGATAATATTGCTTGTGAAATTATGTATAATGTTTGGAATTTAAATTTGATTATGTTGTGTAATATGTAAATTAATTTCTTACATATGTGGTAGCCATGAAGTAGTGAATGTATGCTTTAAATATTCACAAATTCATGGTTGATCATGATTAAAAGAAGCCTAAAAGATAGCATGTCAAATTATGAAGTTAGAAAGTTATAATTTTGACTAATTTGTCCAATGTGAAGTTGGTCAAACCTCCTAATTTGACCTATTGGGAAACAGAGCAAATGAACTCCAAATGAGTTGAAATTTTCCTGAAAAATAGTTCACATTGCAAGCTTTTAAAAAAGCCAAATAAAACTGGATTTGGAGTTTTTTTACAGAAAGTTATGTTGTTCCAAAATTAGCGAAAAATCACAGAAAAACCTGGGAAAATGAAAAATTGCCAAAGGAGCAGTACGTTTTTTAGTATTAAACTGTTTCAATTGGGCAAGCTAGTGACCCAATGAGTATTTTTACCATGTAGATGAA
Organism: Vachellia pachyceras; assembly: GCA_025593235.1. Classification (NCBI taxonomy): domain Eukaryota; kingdom Viridiplantae; phylum Streptophyta; class Magnoliopsida; order Fabales; family Fabaceae; genus Vachellia; species Vachellia pachyceras. Next base: position 34,880 of record JANTPZ010155216.1, read on the forward strand.
CTTATAAGCTTTAAATAGAAATTGGAAGCACTCAATTTAGATTTTTTCTAGAATTAGTTATGAATTTTCAAAGTTGACCCAAAAAGCTGTGAATAGTGACATGAATAGTAACCCTAAACTTGAAAATTTTATTTTTCACTCCTTGGTTACTCTAAGTCACTAGAGGCCTAAAGGTGCTTCCAAATGGATATAAAATGAAGCTAAAGGCAAGGTTAAGGTGTGTTACACTTGTTTGGTGTCAGAGTAAAGGTTTGTGATTTGTTTGGAATAATTGTGCATTGTTATTTGATATATTGTGCACTATTATTCAATATGCATATGAAGTTGATATGTTATGAGCTAAATGTTATGTTATGTATTGGTTGCCTCTTATGGATATACATTAGATAGCTATATCTTATTTTCATTATTATATGAATAAATGTGACTGGCTAAACATGCAAAAGCCAAGTATACCAGTGGAAGAACACGATAAGAAGGAACTTCAGAGATTGGTTCCAAAGTGATAGAATCATTTCAGAATTTAAATGAAGTGTCCGAAAAAGAGAAGGAGTTAGCACAAGAACTACCAGAATGTGTAGGGGATAAGGATATGAAGGTCCAGTGTTTGATAAAGATTGTTTCTCTTCAGTACATACTGGATGCTAACACTTGAGGACTCTGAGAGTACAATACTCTACATGGACGAGGGTTTCAGTTAGCGTATATCCAGATGAGCTAGAGAGGCATATGAACTGGATCAAGTCGTTCAGAACCCATAAGTCCGGTAGAGATGCCGATACCGAAGGAAGAGCTCCTAGTAGAAGAAGAGGATCCAGAAAGGGAAGAGAACCCCGAATACACTTCATCTGGATCATGATCTAATATGACAGTATCATCTCGAGGTTTAAGCGAGATGCAAAAGCAACAAAAGATCAAAGTTTAAACTACAGAAATTGTCTAGAGGAGATAGTTATGAGATAGAGACCACCATTTTCTACAGAAAATGTAATATCCACCATTTTCTGTAAACTAAAATAGAGACGAAACTTATAGTTATGAGATAAATTAAGCCCCAAAAATAAAAGTACAAAAAGAGATGTTAATGGATCAAAAAGACCTTGGTCAATTTAGTCCTAAGGCTATGTGTAACACACCTTAACTTAACCTTTAACTTCATTTTATATTTATTTGGAACCCAAGGGAAGCCTCAATTTGATCAACAAGTCCTAAAAGATTTAATTGAGAACTTTCAACTTCTTGAAAGTTACTATTCACTAGTTTTAGGACCAATTTTGAAAATTCATAACTAATTATAGAAAAATCAAAATTGAGTGCGTCCAATTTCTATTTGAAGCTTATAAGTTTATTTATAGGGAAAAAAATACTCATTGAGTCACTAGCTTGCCCAATTGATACAGTTTAATTCGTGAAAATGCACTGTTCATTTGGTCATTTTTCTATTTTCCTAGGTTTTTCAGAGATTTTCTTCAAATTTGGAACATCATAAATTTTTGTACAAAACTCCAAATTTATTGTTCTTTGGCTTGTTTTAAATCTTAAAATATGAACTATTTTTATGTAAAATATCAACTCATTTGGAGTCCATTTGCTCTGTTTTCCGATAAGTCAAAGTTAGGGGTTTGATTAACTTAACTTCAAAACTTAGCCAAACTTTTCAATTTCAAACTTTGCCATTTGAAACCCTAACTTCTAAACCTCTTTTAATCATACTTAATCATGTAATTAGAGATAATTATCCATCACATATTAGCCAAACATTAATAGGTTTACATCACCTATTACATGCTATACATAAATTCCAAAATGCTCATATAATTACAACATAGTTCCATGATCAAAATCATGACAAATTCCTTGCTTCATGCATCATAAACTTTCTCCTTACCCTTTGATGAACTTGTACCTAGAAATGGCGAGGGGGGAGGGTGAGATTTTTGGAAATCCCAATAGCAAAGCTTACTAACATACATAGAAAATTGCATGACATGCTTTAAGTTCATAAAGTAATGTATAACAATGCAAAATGTGTACTGAAGGATTTCAGGCGTACCTGGAGATGCCGAATTACAAATTTGCGGATACCCACACGGAATTTGGATCACAATGGTGGATCCAAACACAAGATACATCAAAAGCATCGAAGGCAAGAGGAGAGGAGATGAGAGGATTCTCTGAAGGAGAAAAGGGAAGGGAGAAAACTTGTTTTCTCTGTGTGTTATGTCTGCCGCCTTTAGGGAGCCACATTTCCCTTCTTGTAACTTCCCACTAGGGTTTAGGTTTACGCATTTGACCTAGCCCATGGACTTGGGCCCAATCCATCAAAGGTGGCCCATATTCCAACATCTCCCACTCACACTTGGTGGATTACGAGACGTGGGCCTCATCCTTCTCTCTTCTTCCTTTCATACTAGGTGTTTTGCCATGACCGCATGGGCATGATGTCTTTTAGATGTTTGTATTAGAAATCCCTTTCACAGGACTAGCACAAGACAATCTTTCTTCATGTAGCTTGACTCTGGTTATTATGCCTCATATGTCCTAGATTTAACCAAAATACACTTTCACTTTGACGAATCTAATCCCTCCCAAGTCAACATAAAACTTAGATCATCTTTCTCGTATGCGTGGTGTCCATACTTATGAAATCTCCAAGTTGATATCATAAGGGACATGTCACAGACACCAGCATAGTTGTGTATTTATCAGGTAATCTTTCTTTCGCCCATATATGATTTTGATATACATCAACCGCTTTCCTAACATAGTACCTTGTATCGCATCTATCATGATAGTAGGATGTACGTTAAGGTAGTAGTCATTGAAGTATACCTCCATGATAATGTCAAGGTCAAAGGACATAAGTAGAAATATTAATTTCTTAGGACTCACACAGCAATGAAGCAGGGATCCATTCACTTGCTTCCCTTTTGCGGTTTTGTAACACATGTGGTATGAATCACATGCTACGGTGTTTCTCTTATACTATAAGAGCGTACGTCATTTTGATACTTTCTATTAACACCTTACAGACTATTAGTCTAGATGTTCCCAACATCTAAACCCAAATTCTTCCTTCTCTCATATCTCATATGACGTCAGTATTGAAGAATTTGTTGTCTGGTAATAGGCATCATGGGCGAGTCCCCATGATTCGATCCATGTTTTATATGTACATATATTGGATCTCATCTCGACACGCTACACAGTTGCCGAGGCGACATAATTTGTATTTCTTCTCTACCATATCAGCATTCCTGCTGCCTTACTAGTGAATACAAGTGTCTCATCTTTACATACTCCTCCTGAGTATTAAAGGTGGTAGCTTGCGTGAGAGAGCCTACCTCATCTGCCTGTACGACATACTAGACATTGTATACTTGTACATAGACACATAAATCAATGATGAATAATTGCATACTTCAATTATAAATTCAATACATAGTGTCTGTAACATTACATTTTGTACATACCAATAGCCCTTAAATGTTTCTCAAATACTTCTCTATCTATTGGTTTAGTCAGGGGATCTGCGACCATACTCTTGGTCGATATGTGTTGTACATTAATCACTTTCTGTGCTACATAATCTCTCATGAAATTATACTCAATATCAATATGCTTTGTCTTGCTATGATATTTTGGGTCTTTCGTGTAGGCTATGGCTGCAGTGTTATCGCAGTATTTCAACACAAGATTTGTACTTTCATTCCCAAATCCAAGGTGTTCGATGAATCTCTTCAACCATATAGCTTCCTGCACTGCCGCAGTGCAGGCCACAAACTTAGCTTCCATAGAATGTAAGGCTATGCACGTCTGCTTCTTGCTGCTCCAGCTTATGGCGTCATTATTTAGCAAGAAAGTGTAACCTGAAGTTGACCTTCGTTCAACTTCATCTCCGCCTAAATCAGCATCGGAGTATCCAACAAGCCGTAGATCGCTTCCTTGATAAGTCAGTGCATAATCTGATGTGCCCTTTAAGTATCGCAGTATCCTTTTTACAGCTTTCCAATGCTGTTCTCTAGGATTTGATTGGAACCTACTCAAAAGTCCAACTTCGAAGCAAATATCTGGCCTTGTACATATCATTGCATACATTAGACTTCCAACGACACTAGCGTAGGGAACTCTCTCCATTCTTTTCTTGGCTAACTCAGTCTTGGGACACATTTCAAGATTCAGGCTAACTCCAGTAGCTACGGGGGTGTCTAAGGGGTTACAATCAGTCATGTTGAAGCGCTCAAGAATTTTCTTAATGTAATTCTCCTGTGAAAGAAATAAAACTCTCTTTGAACGATATCTTTGGATTTTAACTCGAAGTATGTACTCTGCTTCTCCCATGTTTTTCATCTCAAAGTTCGACGACAGCCATTTCTTAATAGCTAAGATCGAAATTAGGCTATTTCCGGCCAGCAGTATATCGTCTACATATAATGACAACATCACAAAGTTATCATCGAAACGCTTGACGTAGACGCAGTGGTCTTCTTCAATCATCTTAAAATCATATGAGGTTATTGCCTTGCGAAACCTCAAATACCACTGTCTGGTGATTGTTTCAATCCATAAATGGACCTTCAGAACTTACAAACTTTGCTCTCTAAACCTTCCCTTCTAAAACCTATTAGTTGTTCCATATAGATTTCTTCATCCAGGTCTCTGTTTAGAAATGCAGTTTTCACATCCATTTGATGTAACTCCAGATCTAAACTATTTACTATTGCCAGAATTAGCCTTATTGAATTAAAGCGTACAACAGGCGAGAAGGTGTCGTCGTAATCGATACCTTCCTGTTGTGTGTACCCCTTCGCTACTAGTAAATCCTATAGTTCTGTAATTCCATGGTACGATCAATATGATCCATTTACGGCGTCTAGCTTTCCCCGTAAATTATCTCCTCTAGGCAAATTCTATAGTTTAAACTTTAATCTTTTGGTTGCCTTTGCATCTCACTTAAATCTCGAGATGATAATATCATAGTAAATCCTGATCCAGAGGAAGTGTATCCGGGATTCTCTTCCCTTTCTGGATCCTTTTCTTCTACAGGAGGCTTCCTTCGGTACCGTAAGAACTTGCTCATGATGCAATTTAGAAATGTGTGAACAATGAAAGTTGTGGAGAAGTATGCTAACCGAAATCCTGGACGAGGGTTTTGGTACCGTAAGCAGTTCTGGAGAAGTTTGCCGCAACTTAATTCAATATTCACCGCGGCCAAAGTTTAAGTAGTCATGCAAGAACTCTCGGGTGAGGTTCGCCACG
>JANTPZ010155218.1:0-22245 GCA_025593235.1 Vachellia pachyceras
CAAGATTCTAAGCCACCTTAGAAAATCACGAGATATTAGCTTGAAATCAATATAAACGTCATACCAGAATATTATAATTGAAATCAAAGTTAAATCAGCCCAATATCAATTGCTAAACAATAATTCAGTCACAATAATCTCCAAAATAAATCCTATTAAACAATAGAAATTTTTCCAATAATTAGAAAACTATCCTAAGACCTAGGAATTGTTAAACAATTATTGGACAGGAAATTAAATTAATTAAAAACTCCCCTTTGAAGAATCAAGCTCGTGACATTGTTGTTGAATCAGAGAATTAAAGAATTAGCCAAGCCTTGCCATCAAGAATCCCACAATAATTATCCAAAATATCATCTTCCTCGTGCAACTCAGCGTCTCTGGATGAAAATGTGTGCGTCGCCTCTAGAATTAAGGGTGAAGGGATGGATAATATTGTGCGTGTGAGTATGAATGTGGCCAAGGAATGAATTATTGATGAATTGAATCTTCGTGCCGCGTGAATCTTCTCGGCGTCATGGATGGAATACTGATGCGCGCTGCTGTGCTTATTTCCTCTGTCGCTGTGTGTGCCGCTGGAATGGAATTGATGATTGTGCGGCATGTGTGTTCTCCTTGTGTGTGTGCCGCCGCGTCTGTGAATGAATGCTTGGGGATTGATGGAATGAATTCTTTTTAATAGAGGCGTGCCGCTCGTGAAAAAGGGATTAGGGTTTGTGGTGTGTTGGTGGGCCCCCATGGATTGACTTGTGCGTGGAATTCTCATCTGAAAGCACATATGTAATGTAATATTATAATATATATATATAATATAATATAAATGGATTTGAATGTGGTCCTTGATTTGAATTTTAAACTCAGAATCTTCTAAGATTATATTCATAAATATATTAATTTAAATTTATCTTTTGATCTTAAATTCTTCCACAAATACCTTAATTGGCTTTTATTTCATAAAATAATCATTAATAATAATTAAAGCAATTAAGCTCAATAAAAGCCAAATTCATAAAAGAATCTTCTAAGATTGTATTCACATCTTTAAAGATAGTTGGCCAATAAAATCCAGACTCTAATACCTTTCTTGAAGTCTTTTTGGTGCTAAAATGGCCTCCACAAGCCCAAGAATGGCATGCCTCCAGCACACTTTGTACCTCCTCATTTGGTACACACCGCCTTATGATTTGATCATTACACATCCTCCACAATATGGGTGGGTCCCATATGTAGTATTTGTCTTCAATCTTCAGTTTTTGTGCCTAAAAATGAGAAAGGGAAGGTGGGATCAGATCTGTCATTAAGAAATTCACCATGTTAGCATACAAAGGGTCATGCTTAGCTATAGAAAATAAAATGGCAATAGGAAATTCATCACAGATCTGGTTAGAGTTAGAAACTCCCCTAGTTTTAGCTGGAAGGCGACTTAAATGGTCTGCAACATGATTTGCAGCTCCACTTCTATCTTTTACCTCAGTATGAAACTCTTGCAGCAACAAAATCCACCTTAACAGCCTTAGTTTTGTGTGTATCTTGCTGAAAAGGTACTTAATGGCAGCATGGTCAGTGAAAATGGTAACTTTAGAATTGATGAGATAGGATCTGAATTTTCTAGTGTAAATATAATGGTATAGAGCTCTTTTTCAGTAGCAGTATAATTTGTTTGAGCTCTATCTAATGTCTTAGATGCATATGCAATCACACTAGACACTCCATCTATCTTTTATCCCAACATGGCACCAACTGAACTATTAGATGCATCACATGCTAATTCAAAATCTAAATTCCAGTTTGGTGCAATGAGTATAGGAGGTGATATAAGCATGTCCTTAAGTGTGTTAAAAGCTCTTTTACATGCATCATCAAAGGTAAATGCAATGTCTTTTTGCAAAAGATTGGAAAGGGATAAAGCTATTTTGCTAAAATCCTTAACAAACCTCCTATAGAAACCACAATGACCAAGAAAAGACCTAAGTTCTTTGACTAAGTAGGATATGGAAATGATGATATAGCCTCTATTTTTTCCTTATCCACTTCCATTCCATGCTTAGAGACTAAATGACCCAACACTATGCCTTTGTCTACCATAAAATGACATTTTTCAAAGTTAAGCACTAGACCCTTTTCTATACACTTAGCAAGAATTTTCTCAAGGCTATCCAAACATGAGTCAAAGCTCTCACCATATACAGTGAAATCATCCATGAAGACTTCCATGGATGAACCCAAAAACTCACAGAATATAGCCATCGTGGCTCTTTGAAAGGTCCCCGGTGCATTACATAGGCCAAATGGCATCCTCTTATAAGCAAAAGTGCCAAATGGGCATGCAAAGGTTGTTTTCTCTTGATCTTCTGGGGCTATTGCAATCTGGAAGTAACCTGAAAAACCATCAAGAAAGCAGTAATTAGTTTTTCCAGCAAGATGTTCTAACATTTGATCAATGAAAGGCATGAGAAAGTGATCTTTTCTTGTGGCATCATTGAGCTTACGATAATCAATGCAAACTCTCCAAGAATTCTGAACCTTAGTAGGTATGAGTTCATTATTTTCATTTTTTACAGTAGTAATCCACTCTTTTTAGGTACAACTTGCACAGGACTCACCCATTTACTGTCTGAAATTGGGTATATAATTCCAACAATCAATAATTTTGTTACCTCCTTTTTAACCACATCTAAGATAAGGGGATTTAGCCTACGTTGTGGCTATCTCACATGCTTAATATTATCATCAAGGAGTATCCTGTGGGTGCAAACAGAAGGAGATATGCCAGGAATATCAGCCATGGTCCAACCTATGGCTTTTTTTGTTTTTTTTTTCAAAACTACAATCAATTTATTCTCCTCTATTTCAGTGAGGGCAGCAACTACAATGATAGGAAGCCTATTACCATTGGCTATAAAAACATATTTTAAGTGGGAGGGTAGTGGCTTAAGCTCCAATTCACGTGGTCTTATTGTTGAAGGGATGAGTTCTTGCAACTTTAATGCTCCCACATGGTGCTCTAAAGCTGAAACAGGTTTCTCTCTCATTTGAATTGCTGCACAAGCACTAGAATCTTCATCTTTCTGTGTTAAAACAGTTTCAGCTTCTGCAAGATTACATGAAAAATACTTGTCACAGTTGTGGCTTAAAGAACCAAGTGTTAGATCACCATTAATAGGGGAGAAATCAACAGAAAAATATAGTAATGAGGAATTTAAGCTATTATTAGAGAATTCCAGAGTATCATGTTCATTGATTTCATGCAATGGTACTTCACATTCTCTCACAGCCTCATCCACTAAGAGATCAAATGCACTCACACTAAGCAACGAATAATCCTCAAATGGATGTTTCATGGCTTTATATACATCAAATTTGATTACTTTATCACCAAATTCCATGGTGATACATCCATCTTTCAAACTAATCACAGTGTTGGCTGTTCTAAGAAAAGGCCTCCCTAGAATGATGGGTTCCTCAACATATGACTCATTTTCCATATCCAACCCGTAAAAATCTGCAGGGAAAACCAAATCTCTTACTTTTACCAAAATATCTTCTATTAATCCCTTGGGTTTCCTTGTGATTCTATCTGCAAATTAGATTAACATGTTAGTTTCTCTCATGCACCCAATACCTAAGGACACATACATGGAAAAAGGCATCACATTAATTGCAGCTCCAAGATCCAACAATGCATTAGATATATTCATTTGACCTATTATGCAAGGAACTGTAAATGAACCAGGATCAACACATTTTACAGGTAATCATGGCTTGAAAATTGCTGAAATATTGGACCCTACCTGCACAAGTTCATTTGGTTTGCATTTCTTCTTATTAGCACATAGTTCCTTTAAGAATCTCATGTATTTAGGGGCTCCTTTCAGAAAATCCAACAAAAGAACATTCACAGCAAGCTTACTAAACAGATTCAATGCATCATTTTCAAGTTGAGAATTATATATTTTCCTACTTAACAGATAAGAATTAGGGAAAGGTATGTCAGAAATTTTTACCTCTTTACCTTTGTTGCTTAAGGCTCCATGATGCTCATTTTGCTTTCCTTGCTCAGCCCCTTCATCCATTGGGTCCTTTGCACAAGTTGAGGGGGTCTTTACAAGGATGCTCTTTTCCTTTTGGCTCTCAGATTCAGGGTTGAATTGCTGCCCTTGCATGTTTTCCTCATAAACAGCCTCTTCCTTATCATCTTTTGGTTCCTCAAACCCAACTCTCTTACCATTTCTCAAGTGGATGGCATTTAAGCCCTTAGGGTTCACTACAACATTTGAGGGTAGTGTTCCTTTCTTAGCATCATCCTCACTCTTTGCATTGGCTAATTGAGAGACAAAGGATTGGAGGTTGTCATGTTTAACCTGCATTTGCTCAATCTTATCACAAAGCTTGCTCATCATTTTCATTAAGGGATCATTTGAAGTGTTTTCTTGGCTAGGTACTTCTCTTGAAGTTGATGGACTGTGATAAGAAGTTAAAGGAAGGTTGGTAAACTATCTTTGGGAGTTTCCAGCGGCTCTATAGAAGTTGTCCCTCCCTTGGTTACTTGGATATCCTCTATTGTAGGTGTTTTGGTACCGGTCTCTTTGATTGAAGGGACTTTGTCTCTGAAAATTCATGGCAGCCACCTTGGAAGAATCGCCTTGAGAAGGGCAATTGATGGTAGTATGCATAAGGCTAGCACATATGTCACATGAGGGAGGAACAAAGGCTTGTGACATAGGAGTAACATTGGTGGCATTGACACTATGGAATTGTTGAGCTTGCATATTTTTCTGTAGGCATCCCACTTGATCACTTAAGATGGCTAACTTATTCGAGATCTCATCATTTGATCAAGCTCCTACTCCACAAGCTTGAGCAACATCTCTTGCACTAAATTATTGATTATTTGCTGCTATTTTCTCTAACAAATCCTATGCACCTTGGGATGTGAGATCAATTAAACATCCTCCAGCCGAAGCATCAATGGTTGCCTTCATATGGTCAAGCAATCCATCATAGAAATATTGTACCAGGTGAGATTGTGCAATTTGGCGATGTGGACAGCGGGCTGGAAGTGCTAAAAATCTGCTCTGATACTCAAATAGGCTTTTCCCCACAGCTTGTTGAATGCTATATATTTCCTTTCTCATCTTAGCAGTCCTTGAAGCTGGAAAGTATTTTTCTAGAAATGCTTTCTTTAATTGCTCCCATGTTAGAGTGGCAAAGTGTTGTGGGAGCATATGTAGCCATTCCTTGGCTTTGCCATCCACAGAAAAGAGGAATGCTCTGCTCAAAACATCATCCAATCTTGCTCCAGGGGGTTTCATTGTAGTATAGTGATGAGTATTCCCGCCTGTCACGCTGGCGACCCGGGTTTGATCCCAGCAACGGCTCCAAAAATTTGATCTCTAGTCATTTTAAGACCAAATTTAATACTCAAGATTATGTAACTAGTAGGACAATCCTAAGGTCGATCTCTAAGGAGCTTGAATGTCTCTAGGTAATTAGTTAGCAAATTAATTCAACAAGATTTAGGGAGATGATATTCTGTCATTGTACTCTAAATCAACGAAAATCATTATCCAAGCTATTGTTTATGGGGTTTTCCTTGTCACCTATTTTGAAATATTTTAAAACTGGAACACGAAAGTGAAATACTGTCTAAAATGCCTCCAAGAAGTCTGTGATTTCTGCCTTCATTGCTTCTTTTACTTATATGAGTTCACTTAAGAATTTCCTTTCACTAATTTCATAGTAGTGTCAAACAAATATGCTCAGCCACTTCCAACAGTAATATTAATCAATATTACTCATGAATCATTCACTATTACTCAATCACAATCATAATCAAGATAATGTTTGAGAGAAAAGCTACTCTATAACAAAAAGTTTATCATCCAAGCATGTAGTTTGACCATATCAAATGAAATAGCGTTAGTAATAAATCCAAATCATTCTTTATATCTCTACTCAATACATCATGAGTTCAAGAATTGAATCGAAAAGAATGATTAAATGAAGAATGATGAACTTCCTAGGTAGATGAAGCTCTAAATCAATCACAACTTCTAGGAAACAAGAGAATCAGCTGCACATGATGATCTCCGCGACAACAACAACGTACTGGAACTCGAACAACATCCTGGTCTAGCGCTGGTTATGTGCTTGAGAGATCATGAGCTTCGGTTGCTAGGATCAGATCTGGAAAAATCAAGAACAGTAACACTTCCTAACACTCTCGCCAAGTTTGTTGCGTGTTCAGAATGGTGGAGACGGCGAACAGAACGAGGATGCAAAGTGAGGTCTAGAAATCTGCAACAGTCCAAGAGAGAAGTAAGTTGACCGAATGGTTCTGTGGAGGCGACGAGGATATGTGCGATGCTGGTTGAACTGGAGTCGTACTGGTCTAATTTGTATTCATCAGAAAGAAGACGCTGGAACTGATATGGAGATATTGAGTAAGCTTGGCGGATCAGTTCTCTCTGCGTGCAAAATGAATGAGATCTCCAGCAAGCTCTTTTCGTCCTTTTTTTTTTCAGAAAGTGAATGTCTAAGGTGCTGATTGTGATTTCTCAAAGATTTGTGCAGCAAAGGTTGGCGTATTCCAGGAGATGAATCATGATTGGATAAAAGGATGACCCCCATTGGATAAAGCAATGAATCTTGGATAAAGTTGGGTAAAAGATTGCTCTACTGTTTCTGGTTGGATTCCAACTAATTCTGTTACAAAATCCTGCTCAGTTAGTTTCCCATGTGTTTTAATGCAGCTGTACGGACGTTGTTGGCTTCAGCCAACAAACTTGTTGGCTAAAGCATATGGCACAGAGAGCAATTGGTCCTCGTTGGCTTCAGTCAAAATGTCTATTGGCTGAAGCATGTGGCACAGAGAGCATCAGGACTTCGTTGGCTTTAGCCAAAATGTCTATTGGTTGAAGCATGTGGCACAAAGAGTAATTGATCTTCATTGGCTTTAGCCAAAATGTTTGTTGGCTGAAGCATATGGCACAGAGAGCATTTTGAGGCCTTAATCCTGTAACATTCCTGCATATTAACACAAATGCACTTGAATAGAAATTTAAAGAGTGGTAAAATATCTCAAAATTTGTGGCCAATTTCTTTTAATCTCTTTTTAACACAAATATCCTTTAATTAACCAAATAAAGCTCAAATAACATGCTAAAAGGTTAATATTCTTCATGCAAAATATGGATTTATCAGGGTTTCCCTCATAACTCATCAGGATTCTTCAATTTGCGTGCAATACCGTAAAACAGGCTTCCGACGGCCAATTTGACTTAACGACATGGAAAAATTCTATATTTTTCTCTGATTCTCAAGCTCTTTTCCATTTCTCAAAATTCTTTCCGGATTTTCCGTAATTAATTTTCTAAGAAAATACTTTTTCGGGTTTTTCGGGCACTGTTGTTCTCCGTACAACGAAACTGCTCAGACCGAATACCGGGTAATAATTTTATTAATTACTTTATGACCCAACCAAACTTTTCTCAGTTCGGGTCTTCGACATTTGAGGACTCCTGTTACCTCAAATAATTATTTCTCGGTCGTCCTTAACACCGAAATCCTTTATTTACTACTTATTTACAAAAATGCCACTACCTTTTCTACTTTTCCCATAATTTTCAAAATGCCATCACTTTTTCTACTCTTTCTTAATTCCAACCTTAACCTTGATTGACTTTGACATTTTTGGTCAACTTTGACTTTTTGTTGACTTTTGACTAAATTACCAAAATGTCCTTATTATTTGATGACATTTTATGCCCTAGGCTCCTTTTAATCAAAATGACCATTTTATCTTGTCATTTTGGCCAAATGCCTATTTTATCCTTGGGTCATTCTTACTTAAAATCCTCATGACTAAGGACTTAGTCAATTATGATCCTTCTTATCTAAAGGCATTTACCTTATATCCATGTGCATTAAATCATCACATAAATACCGGCTCAGCCTTTATTTCCACTCACATGAATATATGGATATTACAACATGAAAGCTCTTAGGGCCCGTTTGGTACACTGGAATTGGAGTGTTGGATATAGAATTGGAATTTGAATTCCATGTAGATGCATGTTTGGTACAAAGAAATGAGTATGGAAATGATTTCCACATGGGGGATAGGAAGTGATTTCCACATGGGGGAAATGAAATCATCAGATTCTGAGATTGTTGATTTTCAGGTATTTTTACAATTACCTCACCAATTATGTTTAATGGGGGATAGGAAGTCCTACCAGAGCAAACATGCAAGGAGAAACAAAATGAAAAAAAAAAAAAGCTCAACAGAGCTTAACAATCCCTCTGAATTCTGTAAACGTGTGAAATCCATGAAGTATGAAATGGACATAAGATTCATGAGTTTAAAATCTCGAGAAATTCTAAAAAGTACTTATTGGATCACAATTCCTGCTGCAACAGACAGTCCGAGAAAGTATGCGTCAAATCCTGGTTGTTTGTAGCGTAATGAAAGATTTTCCTAGCATTTTATAGTGTTGCCATGGGGTGCCTGTTAGGTGCTTAAAAACTATCAAGGAAAATAAACTGGACTGGTCTCTTATCACTCTCTGTTACTCGCACGCACCCACTTGCACACAGGAAAAATGGTCATGTCTTGTCCTTTTTGTTCGTGCTTATGTGGTTTGCATATTAATAGAATATGTATATTAAGGTTTTTGTTTCGATGTCTGTACAGTCAAATTCACGGGGTTGGCACAGATGTACTGCTATACAAGTTCGTAGTTTTGGCTGCGTATCTGGGATCTGTAAATGGGGAACTAAAATAATGAAGGTTTCAATTTCACATAGGTTCCATTTTTCTGGGTTTAATGTAAAATGCTATAAGGCGTAGTAACTTTTTATAGCGTTAACCTTGAGGTCTTTTAAGCCATTCTCTAATTCCTTATATCATAGTCTCTGGATGCAGTTCCTATATGATGACTCTGTCCACTTTATGCCTTGGGGAATCGATTGCACGTTGCATTGAAATTTGGTTACAATATATTTATTTTCCACATCTGAATCAAGATAGAAGTTTTATTCTTTCAAATTCTGCTATATTTTCTAGCTCCCCGAGCAGAATTTGGACAATAAGGTGTTCTGCTTCAAAATCAACTAAGGTGAATCATGAAATTTGTCCAAAGAAATTCATCCCCATTTACCTGAAGACCTTGGTCTCTGTCGCTATTCAGCTTGATTGGACAATGCATTGTAGTAGACTTCAAAATGAAACAGTCATTTCAGGACTCTACAAAAGTTGAGTTTGGACTTTTGCCCAAGCAGTATTTGAGGGGTTCAAATTTGTTAGCAGGGTACTTTTCATGGTCATTGGCTGATCGCTGAATAGAGACTATATAAAATAAAGGAGATAGAAGAAAATAAACGAAACTTAGTAAAGACTTTCTGGTGTTTTTGTTAGGTTCTGCAATGAAAAATATATGAAGGAATTTGATGAATGAGCTAACATCTGTGAACAGAAAAACACCAGCATTATGACTTCGTATTTGGCATATTAAAAGCTGCTGGTTTGCTTGTATTCAGCTTTACGCGTGCTGTTCCAAGACTGCTGCCTCACTGACTGCCTGCTCACACAGAGAGGACAAATTCGGAGTTGCTCAGCTTTCAGGGAGTAACACATTTGTCGTGTCAACATTGATATCTTACCTTCTTGCTGTTGAAACATTCGTGGGAAAGAAAACAAACCTACAATCTCCCAATCAGCTGTTGGGACCTGCCAGCATCCAGTGACTACCGGCAAATAGCGGAAGGGCTGATGCATTTGTCAAAAGAAGAAGTGGACCTGTAAATTCAAAAGCTTATGCTGACTCTTTCTATCAGGTTGTCTCCACATTCCATGATGAGATGTTGGCTAGTGCTAAAGCTGTTTAATGTATGCTGCATGTAAATTTTTTCTTTTTCCACTGCTGTTAATTCTTTGTTTTCTGTTAGTATTATGTTTTTGAAGTTCCAGTTTGCGTCTGAATTCACTCAGCCAGTGAGCCCTTGAACCCTAGGGTTTTCATCTTAATCTTTCAAGGATTAAAATAATTCATCCATACACATTGTTTTTGAACTATTGCAATACTTTTTAATGAATTATAATTTGGCATATCTTCTTTTCTCCCTCTTATGGTTTCATATCTTAGGTACCATAGGATTCTCATATTCTTATATCTATCCGTGTGATTGACTATGTTTCCCTGAATTTTGTATATTTCATTTGTAGCTTGAGTGCTTTGGCTTTTATGTTATTCTTTACTTGAAATGTGTAAGTAGGCAAACTTATTTAGTTCTGGCGATCTTCCTTGAAATTGTTTTGTTTTCATGCTATCTCGTCTTTGAAATTTATGTACAGGAAGATTTGCTTTGATGCAGTTCTCTTATTTCATTATTCAATTCATTTTCTTTCAATAATTGTTCTTTTGCTTTTATTTGTTAATTTACATTGATTTTTAATTTCCTTTCATCTGTTATTCATTCTAATATTCAATGGATCAGACAAGGTTAACTGATAGATTTTTCTGCCTATTTTAAAATTCTTTTGTATTGATAATTGACTATATTGTTGCTTATGTAGGTTTTAAGCGATGACTATTCAAAACTTGCATTTTTATGGTGATCAGTTTCTCTTCATACCAAATACGGAAAACACTACAGTTTGCGAATACCAAGGTTTCCTCTTTAGCCTAGAAAACCCAGTTGCTTATTGGAACTAAGGCATTAATTATGACTATTGGCCATAGTCCTAATTGCAGATTGCTAAATCATATTGATAGAAGATATTTATGGTTAAAACACAAAACAGATGATGAAATATTGAAAGTGTCTCGGAAGTCGGAAGTTTACGTTTACTGCTGAGATCAAGTGTGTTGTGGATGTTTCTACAATTAGTTTTTCATTTTAGGTCCAGGCTCTGCAGTTAGCTTCCCAATTCATTGTGCTTGGAAGATTTTTGAAATTAAACTATAGCCACAGATGTCTGGGAAATTTTTTGATATGATGTCCTCTAACCTCTGTGAATCGATTCATGTATATTCAGTTTCTTTTGTGAGAATTGTAGCACATTTTAATGATGTCTTAACTTTACAGGATGGGTATGGATATTGCTTATGATTGCTGGTCCTGTGACTTGCTTTGTGCTGCCTCTTCACCAGATCTATACAGAATTTATTTACAGCAGGTAAATTTGCTGTTGTGAACACATCATTTGTAGCAAGAGGATACGTACTCAAATTTGGTTCAATGTAGAAACTATTATATGCTTATGCTTGAATTCTCACTTCATTGTTTAAATTACATTTGATGAATTTTCCTTCGTCATTTAGTGTATAACTAGATGTTTACACTTTGGACCCTGATATCCATATCCAGTTTAATAGTCTTTCTTTTTCCATCTTACAATTTGTTTGTCTCAAAAAAGCATTGTAGTGAAGATTTTTCATGCCAAAGTTACAGACTAGCACTTTAGTATGTGATTTTAATGACTTTCTGATGTTAGGGACAATTTCTCACTTCGCTTTGCACACGATCCCCAGCTTCGAATGTAGTATCTCGAAGGTAATTTATGGAAATCATCATTATGCTACTATGCTTTTATTCTTGCTCCTGGTGTTACGCTTTTGAAGGTTCAAATACCTCTGTATGTAGATCTTGTACATGAGGAATTGCTATATTGAGGAGCGTTCAACAAGGTATAACGCATTCAGATTCTATTATTGGATCCTTTGCATGGTGTGACAAGTAAGGATGGTTGAGTCTTTCTTACTTATATGAAGGTCTATATACTGTTTCACCTCATATGGTAATATGTTTATTTATTTATTATACCCATTGTACTGTACATTGTGGATAGTAGTAAGATATTTCATATCTAATCTGTTAAGAAAGAAAGACTTGGCTTCCACAATTATCTATCTAATCTGTGATGGTTCAAGCTTTATGACAGGAACTACCATTTTCATTGATGAAGGGTATTGCCTCTGTCTAGGCCTCGAATGCGTTCCTTCCTGGTAGCAAGAGGAACAGTTGGCTTTCTCACTCAAAACAAATAATTATTGTAAAAATAAAAGTAAATAAGAATATTGCTGCCATGTACATTTTTTTTCACCTCTTGCATTATTTGAAAAGGAGTTTCATGTGTTTCATTTAACGTTCCTAAATGCAGGTATGCATAATAACTTAGTATCACAATGACTATTTAAAACATCAATACAAGATGTATGTTTATCTTTGACCTTGTGGATTATATCTTGTCTGATGTTTAAAAGCAACATGGAGAAACAGAAGTTTCAGGATATTGAAGGAAATTAAATGCTATTAGTTTTTTTATCTGGTGTGACTATTGTTTTAGGGTACTTTAGATGGAATATCGGATATTAGGGTGCATGATATATTTTTCATTGTACATAACATCTTTTCATCAGTTGCTTGTCACTTTTATTGTCTGTTATTGCAGTATCAATGGAAATAGGTTAAATTGTGACATGAATTGCAGCCAACCCACCATATTGGTTAATTCAAACCAAAATTTCAATAACACTTCTATTGGCATCTCAGATAATGAGAACTTAGATTTGGAAGCTGACAAATTGGTTAATAGCTATATTTTTTTGGATCATTCATGTAATCCTGAATAAAATTAATGAGAGTAGGTATGTTATGGAACATGATTCCAGTGAGGAAAGTTGAAACAAAACTGATTTCGGTACTTAGATTTTGAATGTACTATCCTTCTTCCTTCTCCTCCTAATCATTTTTCCTTTTCCAGTTTCAGATGCTATTTTTACAAGGAACAATGGTGTATGGCCACAGAGTAGGTTGGATGCAACTTGAAAAGCATCTGGATTTGGATGATTAGTTTTCAACAGGTTTGTTTGAATGTTCAATATGAAAGGAAATGCTAATCCTGCTTATTTATCTTATGAAACTACTTCTGAATCTAATGTTTATGGTTGCTGATTTCATGAGTTGGACAAAGAAAATCAAGTTGATAAAGTCATTTGTTGTTTTCAATCTATTTATTTTGTCAGTAGAAGTTGCTTATAATGGCCATGTATCTTATTTTATATATAGTTGCATTTGTTGTTCATTATCATGAGACCCATTTAGATGAAAGGAATTGAAATTCTGTATCCATGTTCAAGATTTTTTTTTTTTTGCCTACAGATAGTGGAGTGAGTCACAGTCTTCATAATTTTTATGTCTGCATGATTAGAAAGATAAATGTCATTACCTACCCTAATTGGTTGTTTCCTTAACATTTGCAATAACGCGAGAGGATCATCTGATTTTCGAATCAGTGAACTGCTGCTAAGGATTATGCTGATGATATATATATATATATATATATTTTGTAGAAAAGGGGTCACCTGAAGTTATTGTAAATGATAAAGATGTAAAAAAAATTGTTGAATTGTTGTCATAAGTACTTCAAGTAGAACAAATTTCTGTTTTGTATTGTTGATTTGGGGAAATTACAATAGTTTTAGATGAACTTTGAAGATTAATTCTTATTTCTTAATTTCTAAGAAGCCTATATCCTATGTAATAGTTTTGACCTGTTTAATGTATTTCAATTGAATGTAAAGTTTATCTTATTATACTACATTTTCTTCTTTACAGAGATTGAAATATCTAATTTATACAAGTCTGTTATAAATATGATAGAAGTTGCATATTAGATCAACAAAATTTCATTTTCTTTTACTAAATGCATACAAATTTAAAGTTCATTTTCCCGAAATGCATACAAATTTAACTTCATGAATAAATTGAAAGTTGATGTAGCAATTATGAATTATAAGCTTCCTGTGCAACGCACCAAGGAGCACTTCTAGTTTAAATATATAACAAGTGATTTAAATGTGTAAGGGAAAACAATGAGATATGGAACAGCTAAGATAAATAAAATAGTTTATTTGTAATTTTCCTACAGCCTATATTTCGAAAAATTAAAAAATTTAAAAAATAAGTAAAAGGAAATATATATATATATATAACATATGATTTTTTATTGCAGTAACTGTTTTTTTTTCTGTCTTTATTATTGTTTTACCAATAATCAATTTAATGACATTAAGTATCCTTTGATTATAACAAGGCAATGGGCTACATATGTCATCCCAAATTCCAACATCAGTAACACCAACATCAATAAAATATTTTAAAAAATAAGTAAAAGGAAATATATTACGGATGATTTTTTTGAATTGCTGTTTTTCTTTCCAGTCTTTATTATTGTTTTAGCAATAAAGAATCAAATTTAATGACATTAACTATCCTTTGATTATAACAAGGCAATGGGCTATATGTGCAATCCTAAATTCCCACTAACAAAGTCTTCCATGCATGATTAACACTTGGCAAAAATAACAATTCCCAACAACAAAGAGAAACTCCAATTTAGTGTATAAATTGTATGAAGGAAACGTTAAAATCCCTGAGAGATTTCAGTCCCTCTTCTTCAACATCATCCATGGATGGATTTGGAGACAAAACCTGAGTTGTTTCATGGCCATGCCCAATTGTACAGACTCATAAATCTTTGGATGTCTTCATGTTAAAATGTTCCATTGAGCTTGAAATACCAGAAATAATCCACAAATATGGAAAACCCATCTCCCTGTCTCAGTTGGTATCAGCTCTCAAAGTTCCACCCTCTAAAGCTGCCTTTGTGAAAGGTCTCATGCACTTGTTGGCTCACAATAGGCTCTTTGCTATCATCAAAAGCAACACCAATAAAGGTAAAAGCGAAGAAGAAGTAGCATATGATCTCACTTCTGCATCAAAACTTCTTGTGAGTGGCACAGACCATTGTTTATTCTCAATGATTCAGTTGACCGTAAATCCTACTTCGTTTAACTTGTATCAAAACTTGGGGAAATGGGTTCGCGGGAATGAAAATACACTGAGAGAGACATCATGTGGAGTGTGTGTTTATGAGTTCCTGACTAAAAACCCAGAAGATTTGGAAGCCTTCCAAGAAGCTATGGCTAGCGATTCTAGATTCAAAGTGGCACTGAGAGATTTGGAATCTGTTTTTGATGGTTTGAGCTGCATTGTTGATGTTGGTGGTGGAACTGGTACAACTGCTAAGATTATCTGTGAAGAATTCCCCAAGTTGAAATGTATAGTGCTTGATCTTCCTGAAGTTATAGCAAGCTCATCTGGAAACACCAATTTGAGTTTCGTTGGTGGGGACATGCTCAAATCCATCCCTCATGCTGATGCTGTTCTGATCAAGGTAAATGTACTGTAGGTTTTTCTTCTTATAGTCTTACATGGTAGTTTTTTATTCTTATAGTTTCATAAAGACATGGTCTAAATTAACTCAGTTAAATATTGAGATCAAAACTAAAACTCATAGTAGAGCTGCAAGGACAAAAACTAAAACTCATATGGCTCAAATACTTTAAATGTGTTTAGTTTTTGTCCATGTGTTTTCGATGCCTATAATTAATGACACTAACTAAAAGTTTACTCTGTTAAATTTAGATCAATTCAGATATAAAATTATGGGACCAAAAACTACACTTTGAAACTACATAAATTAAAATTAAGATTTGATTAGACTGTAGAGATTCACAGTATGAATTAACCCGGAATACGTTAATACATAAATTTATACAAATCTTCGCAAGTCTGCAAATTTTTTCTTTTAGACTGAATCATGTGATTTTCAAATACAGATATATTTTTCCTACTATTTTCATTTTTTTACAGTGGGTTTTACATGACTGGGGTGATGAAGATTGTATAAAGATACTTAAAAATGCAAAGGAAGCTATCTCAGGCAATGGAAAAGGGGGGAAAGTGATCGTCATAGATACATTGTTCAATGAAGAGGAAGACCAACATGAAGTGCTAGAAACAAAGCTCTTATTCAACATAATCTTGTCTGCGGAGTTCAATTCAAAAGAGAGGTCTGAGGAAGAGTGGAAGCAACTCTTTCTGAAAGCTGGATTCACAGATTACAAAATATTTCCTATATTTGGCTTTAGGTCTCTCATTGTGCTTCATCCTTAGGTTTTGCTGCTTGGAATCTATAATTACTAGTTTTACAAACTGAATAAATAAAGGGAAAATCACTCTGTGGTTCTAATTAAAGGACTTAATTACCCAAAATCCAATGATATGTAGAAGTATTCAATTATAAGTTTTAGTGTAACAAATGACAACAAGTTTATACTTTCCACTTGTTATTAAAATTCTTTGGTAATTCAACTCCTTTTTTTAAATCTCATAGTAATTCTCCCATAAATAAATTTGTAATGGAAGAAGAATACTTATATAAGATACTTTTGCAATTTCAATGAGCTATATAAGATAGCGCTGTAAAGAGAAATTGGTCCTCCGTCTTCTTAAAACAGCAGCTGAAATCACCTAGCTATTAATGAGCATTCATGTCTACATGAAAGACATTACGCACCGAGATGAGTTGAAAAAAAGTAGCGAAGTTAATTCTGATGAATGAATAAAAAAAACTAATTTGTAAGGTACACTCCCTCTAACCCTTGTCATAAGGTATCAACTACTCATTCTCACATGCTAAAAAATTGTAACTAAATCTATCATAAATTAATAAGCTTTCTCAACTTCACCTCTCTTTAAATAATGTAAATTTCAAGGAGCCTATTCAAAAACCACTAAACTTTAATTAATGATAAGCATAAAATGGGAAATAGAAATTAACGAGTTGTGGTAACTTATATTTCAGACCGAAAGTTTTTTTTTTCGTAGCCTTATAACAGGGTATTCTAGAGACTATATATTACAAGATTATGCATAGTTATAATCAATTGGAATATAAAATACCAAGACTTTTGTGTTAACCGGAGAAGAATTTTCACGTCGACTCTTGAAGTGACGTAGTTTATCGAAAATTTATGTTGATTAAACAAGCGACGATGAGAAAATGAATTTCTACGTAGGTCATAGTGAAACGACATCATTATGCTTAAAACCGACATCGTTTCTCTATTTAATAAGGATAGGGAAGGTTTTATTTGATTTTATTTCTACAAGTCACCTTATTAAATTTTTCATATGGGATATATTATTATACTCTTCATTTATTATATGTTGGTTTTGCTTATATATGCCATAATGGTTATTAAATAGAGATAAAATTGAAAAGTTATTAAATTTTAAGGAAAAGATAATAAGGTTTAAAGTTTCATTGGTCTATGTGGAACTTACAAAAAGTAACTAAATAGAACTAGAAGAGTACATTGTTTCTGAAAATTTTAAAATAAAGACAAACTTGGGAATAATGACAGATTTTATGGCACTATAAATGGGTAACGACTAACAATCCCATTACTCAACAGTTAATTCATTCGTGTGTTATCTTTCCCAATATTACCATGTGACCTCTAGAACAAACCTCACCAGAATTAAAAATACTACCATTTTAATCTTGATATAAAACCTATTATGTAGTTAAAATTTTCATTTAAATTGATCTTCTATTAAAAAAATAAAGGAGTACTATTGATAGAAGTTATATGGTACCTTTGAAAGTTTATTTGGCGTGTCACCTTTCTCAATGTTTTGACCACATTTGAGATAAAAAGCGTTAATATGTCGCTCCAAGAACAAAAGCTTACATGCACGTCTCAGGGACTGTTTGGTACGAAGGATTTGGAGGGAAGGGAAGGAGGGGGAAAATATTTGCGTGCCAAATTAAAAAAAATGACAAATTGTGGTTATAGAAATCAAACAAATATAAGGTGTAAGATAAAAAAAAAGTAACAAAGAATAATTTAAAATTGTGAACCGCAATTCTCTATTGTTTTTTAATATGATAGCTAACACTCCAAAGACAATTATGACTATTTTTTAATCTGTGGATCCCATCTGATCAAGTAGCAATGACTTTAGTGGATAATGGTGGGGAAGTTGCTTTTACATTCCATGGTGTCATGAGGAAGGAAAGAAGAAATCTCGAACTAACAAGAATTCATTCACTTGTATCCACAATAAATTTTTTTTTGGTTTTTATTGCATTCCTTCCTCGGGTGAATTTGAAATATAACCAATGTTTCTCGCTAAAAGGGACAAAAACAAGATTTAAGGTACATTTAACACCCTAAAATATTTTTTCATGTGTCTCTAGTATTCTAAATTATTTTTTATGTGTTGGTGTTGAAAACACAAAAAATATTTAACATGCTAGGCATATCTAAAAATACTTCATAATGCTGTATGCATCAAAAAATACTTTAGGGTGCTGAACAAATATGAAAAATACTTTAATGAATATAAAAAATTTGACCTAAGTAATTTCCATCCAAATATGTTATTTTCTTTCAACCCATCGTTTGTTTACAAGCTTTAAACATATTACTATAAGAAACACCCACTTGATCGAGAGTCCAAGAAGGTATTATCTGATATAACAATGTATTTATTTTATTTCCTAAAATGCTCAAGTACATTCATCATTCAGTGTACAAAATCATGAACATGTTTTTTAATATAATTTTTTGGTCAAATTTTGAATGTATTTAATTTCTCATATCCCCTGTACTGATATTTTTGCTATAAAATATGATTGTTTTAATTACAATCTTATTAAAAAATTTTAAATAATTTTTTGGAAATTATTTATGCCCTGATGTTTATTTCTTGCAGTTTATACAACAAGGAACAAATTCGTTATAATGATTATTTTAATTAAGTTATTTCTCATATTATATAGGTGTATAAGGGATGAATTAACTATCAATCGATTACCACAAGAAACAAATTGACAAAACATTATGTCAAGTTCCTTGTATCCCTCATGTCAAGTTCTCCAATCATGCATGACTATGTATTCTATCTTTTTCATGTGAATTATAGTTACATGTTGATATTTTAAAAATAAGATACATGGTCAAATGTGAAGAAGTTAATATAATGAATATATAAAACAAACCATTGGCCCATCTATTTCCTCTTGTTTGATAGTGCAAATTTGAATATATAAATAAAAATAGAATAAACATTTTACCCATAGTTTCCAACAAACATGTTTCATAGAAATTGATAAAATTTTACCCACAGTACATGTTGTTGATAAAAACCAACCCATAGTTTCTCACTTTTTAAAACCATCTTATCTTTACTGAAAAGTACACCCCACGTTTATGTTACCTCAACATCAACAATATATACAAGAATCCAATCACACGATTCCAACACATATTCTACATATCAACAAATAAGTTATAACAGCATATTAGAAGTGCTCATGGGATGACTTCAAAGAAAATTTCAACATGGGGAATTGGAGCACAACTTTATTATCAAATCAACGAAATACCAAAGGTGAGTCTCACATTACTTTATCTTTACTTCTTGCCACTCTCTTGTACCAATTTGTGAAAACATCCTGTGTGTGACACTCCTTAATCTCTACCTTTAGCTTTATTTAATATTGATTTGAAACCAAAGGGAAGCCTCAATTTGATCAAAAAGTCCAAAAGATTCAAATTGAAAACTTTCAACTTTTGAAAGTTACTATTCATAGCTTTTTGGACTAACTTTGGAAATTTATAACTAATTCTAGAAAAATCGAAATTGAGCGCTTCCAGATTCTATTTGAAGCTTATAAGTTCCTCTATGAAGGAAAAATATTCATTGAGTCATTAGCTGCTTGCCCAATTGATACAGTTTAATGCATGAAAAGTACTGTTCATTTGGCAATTTTTCATTTTTCCAGGTTTTCCAGTGATTTTCTTCAAACTTCGGAACATCATAACTTTCTGTAAAAAACTCCAAATCCATTGTTCTTTAGCTTGTTCTAAAGCTTGCAATGCCAACTATTTTTATGTAAAATTTCAGCTCATTTGGAGATCATTTACCCTGTTTCTCAACAGGTCAAAATTAGGTATTTGACTAACTTTACTTTGATAAAAAGTCGAACTTTTTATTTTCAAACTTCATCCTTTTAAAACCCTAACTCCTAATCCTTTCTTAATCATGTTTGATCATTCATTTAGGAGTTCTTAGCTATCATATATCAACCTTACATGTAGGGTTTCACATAACATATTACATAACATGGGAAATTCTCAAAATGTCTACATAATTACAACATAATTCCATATACATAATCATGTCATATTCCTTGCTTTAAACTTCATAAACTTTCTTCTTACCCTTTGATGCATTTTTACCTAAAATGGTTAATGGGGGATGTGAGATTCGAGAAATCCCAGTAGCAAATATTACAAACAATGCATGTAGGATGAATGCTAGTGCATGATATGCTTGCCTTACATAGGCTCATGTTCACATAATGAAATGCTGCGTGCTCAATGTTTTGTGAAATATACTTATGGCCATAATAAAAAAAAAAGCAGAGCTTCATTCATCCATACATGCTTCACATAATCTAGCAAAGCAATACAGCAATCAAGACACCACATAAACATCACATACATACAAATAAGTAAGTTCATTACCTTTTAAACTTTGCCTCCTCCTTTAGTACCTTGATCTTCTAACCATAGCTTTTTCTGTCACTTTATGGCCCTAGATAAGTAATGACATTATTAGAGTCATGAAAAGTGAATACCCAATGGGCCACATTGATCCTAAAGGCTTACTTTTACCCTTGGAGTTCCTACAAATTACATTTGGTTACTTTCTTTCTAAATTTCGCATGGTAACCAAAAGCTGTCAGCATTTTGACCAAATTTTGAAAAATCATAATTAATTCTATAGAAATCCAATTGGGGTGTTTCAAGTCTCTAATCAAAGCTCTTTCAATCCTATTTCAATGAAAAATAATAACCAATCATTAAGTTAAGCCCATGAGTCCAGAACTGGAACAAAAACGCCCACTGTCCGTTTTGCAATACTGGAAGTTCCAATTTTCTACCTCAACTTTGGAAAATCATAACTTTCATTATACAAGTCCAAAAAGTGTGTTCTATGACTCATATTAAAGCTTTAGATGTGCTCTAAATGATCCCAAAAATTTCATGGGCAGAACAGATTATTTGATCTAGTTAAAGCTCGCACGAATGTCACTGTTCCAGATAAAACATTCCAATTTTCCAGCAATAGAATCTAAACTTGGAAAAATCATAACTTCCAGTGTACACATCCAAATAAGGTGTTCTATGACTCATTTTAAAGCTGGGGATGTGTACTAAATGCTCCTTAAATTTTGTGGGCAGAAGATATCATTTTCCCTAGTTAAAGTTCCCACGAAAACAAGTGTTCAGATAAGTAAAAATTCCAGACAGCAATCATCTTAACACTTCCAGATTGTCCAGCTTTACTATACCATGTCCAAGACGTCATTTTAACCATTCAAAACATGGATTAAATAGCTAACAATATGGTTCAACTATCTAGGACCTTATATCCATAAAGTTCCGGACAATACAGCCACGCATGCTTATACAAATCAGTCACAAGTGCGGTAAAACAGGGACCTTTTTGTTTCTCTTGGTTTCAGCAAGATCATGACTCAAAACTCTCCCCTCTCATGTTTTTTTTTTTCGTTTTCCTTTCTGCTTATTCATAGGACACACAAGAACAGAAAATTACAGGTTTGTTTAATCCAAAACAGAGCAACCAAAACGCACACAACACAAACTCACATCAGCACATGCAACCATGACAGATTTTGGTGCAGCAACTCACTGATTCAGCATCTATTTATTTTAGACTCCGAAGCCAGATAATGATCACCATCAAACCCTACATCCAGTAAGCAAACATAGGACTGGACGGGCTTAGAAACCCACCCTGGCTGGAATTTTACCGCTGGAAGTGATAAAGACTGATTCCCCTCCTCTTCTTCGGTGATTCCTCTCGGTTCTCCTTCCCTCTCCTGCAACTATCGTGCCCTCAGCTCCCTCCCTCTATTTCTGGCTTGTTCTGGACAGTTCGAGAGTGTGGGAGAGGCGGTGGATTCATTAATAAAGAAGGAGATCGCGTGCTGTCATGTGGTGTGGAGGGGGGAAAACCATAGTACCCTTCAACTTTTCTTTCCAATTGGGTCCTTTCACCATAAGCTGAAACTTACAATTTTCTACATAATTTTCCTCAACCAATTATATAAAAAGTTTTCCTTAATTAACTTCTTTAGGTCCCAAGGTAGTTTCCCAAAAATATATAGGCTACACAATAGCTTCTAACGATTTTATTGATCCTCCAAGAAAATAGTCCTTTAATTCTTGAAAATAGCTTTATAATTCTTTAGGTCATTTTGGGGAAATTAAACCTCTATGCCTTTGATCAAGT